>NNCF01126466.1:230666-310976 GCA_002313205.1 Laupala kohalensis
AATATTGGTTTAATCGCCATCATTTAGATTATAAGATACAATACCACATTTCACTATTCCACACTTAAACACTCCCCTCCTAAATAGCTAGTGAATAAAACATGTTTCACTACCACTGACTTTATCATTTTAACAGAATGAGTCTGTTAGGAAAACGTACGAGAGTTTATGATCAACCTGCATAGTTCATTTAACAGGTATTATTACAATACATTCTCTGAGTTCTTCACATTATACATTTCCAACATTACAATCACAATTACCACAAGAGTCTTTGGAGTAATATTATTCACTTGGTGAGCACTGCAGTCGCACGCAATAGCGCGAGCCAGGTACCATGAGTGTCTGGCCCATTCACGAATTACCTTATAAGTTATGAGGGATTCAGCAACAAAACGCCATGTGATATCATTCAGCTCCAGAAAGAGTAGTCTCTCTGCTCTGGCACCGTCTGTGCCGCGAGCCTCCCAAATTAGCCGCTGCGACTCCGCCGATTCGACTCCCGTTTATGGCATTTGAAGTTGGTCGGAACCATCTCCAACGAAGCTTGATGAATATGCAAGTATCTCACTCGCTCTCAGAATGGTAGTATTCGCCACTCAAAGTAGATTCTGAATGTTCATCATTCATTAATTACTGAGTTGATTGATTTGTTATCAACGTTAATTACAACTCACAGTTCTCGAATAAGCAAACGATTCACTGACCGCGCACCGCAAATTCTCAAAATTAAACTGTCTCAAATCCGGTGCTAACGTATGTGAGAAAACGTGTAATAACAATGTAACGTCATGTTAATCATTGTCTACTAATCCTCTCCAAAATATCCTCTCCAGAATCATATCAAAATCCTCTCCAAAAGACTTTTAAAAGATCCACTTCAAAAATTATGCTCCTCTCTTAAGTAACATGCTCCCCACCTTTGCTACCGAGCTACGCAACTAGACTCCTCCCAAAACTGACGTCAGTTCTTTTTATTAACCAATTACTGACAATTTCCCATTTACGTGACTTTCCTCCAATTTGTTGCCTTTCTGCGACGTAGTAAGTCTAATCCACCAATGTCTGATATTGGTATAATTGCTAAAGGCGAGCAGGGTGGCCTCTTATTTTTTTAACGTTAACATCAAGTCGAATATTAACATACTTGTGTTGCCCTTGCTTCTCTCTGCCAGACGACGGCAAATGTCCTTCATCAATGTCTACGCGCGTGCACCTGTGCGGTCGCCTTTTCTTTCCCTCCTTTTTTCTGTCTGGTTTAGGTTTTAAATCCAGACCTTTCTTCTCCAAAATCTAAGTGTGTCTCCTTCCTGCGTGAATGCTCCTTTACTAGAGACCTATTATTCCCTTCTTAATTCTGCGAAACAGAATTTCATTGTATTTCTCACAAGGATTTTCAAAATATGTCCCATCCTTTTCCTCTTTTGTCTCGTAACATACGACCATCTCTCAAAATTGCCAGGATATGTGTACATATTTTAGCGCGTCCCATTTCCTAAAGACAGTTATTTTTATCGTCTCGCAGAACCGATGTAGTTAGAATTTCTCGTATCCCCTCCTGCTTTCAAAAATTGTTTAGAACTGGCTTTAATTTTTCAACACATTCCAATTTTCAAGGACAGCTAATTTTGCGTCCCTTCAAACTTAAGAAATTACGATTTCTCATGTCCCTAACACGCATTTACGATATACCACTAAATATTTTTTTTTTCCCTTCAACTTCGCATGAAAGCGCGTTTTAAACAAATATTGTTTCCTTTGTGTCATCCCTTATTGGTATTATTTTAAAACACACCAGACATGCTTTAAATTGCTGAAACCAGCTTGCCAGACTGCGCGTTTCTTGTCACAAGACAACCTCCATTTTTAAATTATCTAANACGGCTGTATTTATTTCTGTCAAAGGTTCAGAAATACTAAAACTAATTATTTCTCAAATATTCTCAATAATTAGGTGATGTGATATGATGTACGTGACTGAGTAAGGCTAAAGCCTAAACGGTTTGCAGAAAGTATGTGAGTGACTTTTGTTTTTGATTTTTTAATTATTTGTAAAACTTTAAAATTTATGGAAGACGTTAGTGTCAAGTTTTCCGTAATTTATGAAATATAAATATTTTTAGCATCAAAGTTACATAGTGCTATTAAATTTATATTGGGATTTATAATATCAATTTCTTACTAACGAAATCGTGAGAGGTTCTCATTCTTTTAAATTTACAAATTCAGAATCATTGTGAAAAATATAAATATTTTGGGGAACAGTGTTTAGATAGAATCAAAATTGCCGTATCCAAGTATTATAACTTTGGGGGTAAGATACAAACTCCATTTTTACGCATATATACAGAGAGGTGAATTAAAAAAAAATTATTTAAATATTAATTATACTTGTATAGAGAATTAAATGTTTGTGGTAAATGTGCGAGTCTCTACACTTACGTTTGTGGGTTCTATTGCCATATAAATTGTGAATATTTGAGTATTCCATCCTCATTTTTATGGTATATTCCTACAGTCTCTCATAACTCTTCCTGATGTATATCTGGCTGGCGCCAGCTAGGGAAGATGGCCGTAAAGTTCTCCGAATTCTCCGTTCCATCAAATCAGCATAATTTGGCATGATCCCTTAGTGACACTTGAAATTGAAACGAAGACGAACAAAATGTCGTATCAATACAATGTAATACTAATACAAAACTATTATGGAATAGTCGTCCGCTGATTCTTCCTGTTGATACACAATTTTTTTTCAGGAATCACAGGACTGATTTCATTTTGTTCCTAGTTGTATTTTTACTTGTGGGTAGTGTGTGTCTCGAGGAGAATTTATTTACATAATTTGTGGACGAATTGGCCGACAGGACGATGAATAGAGATACACGAAAACTATGTATTGTAATTAAATATTATTCGCGTCAAATAGATCTACAGAAAAGTCCATGACAGCATGTGCTTTATCTACAAAGTTTAACCCAAATTTTTGAAGAAAATATTTTTTACTTAGTCTTGGTAATAAAATACTTCGATTAAAGAGAGTAATTTAAGGGATACGATAGTGTGCTACGAAAGCCTCCTAAGACTTTATACTTGACTTATGTAAGCCCAGTTCGGTCCAGCAAGCAATCTAACACAAGACATCCTACTCCTACCTCTACATAAATCCACCATAAGATTGTGCTAAGGGTTACAACACCATGGTTAATTAAAAACCCATTGAGTGCTATCTGTTACTATTAAGCTAGTGACTTTAATTAATAACATAATATTAATATTGTAACTTGTTGGCCTAATGGACTTGTGATAATATAGCGTCATTAGAAACATAAACTTGTTCACACCCAAGAAACGCATTGGCCTAATAATAATAGGGATAACGATGTTGAAAATATGAAATATATGAAAACAACGAACAACATGAATTTATTCTGCAAAAATTACTCCAATTGTAAAACTTGAATGAACTTTATCGTTAAATACGAACTTGAAAAATTATTTTCTTTGAATTAGTCACATGAAAGTTGACTTTTGAATAACATAATAAAACAGTTAAGAAAAACAAATTATCTCTTGACATACAGCTAGCGTTCTTGAATTAAATATTTGTGAAGGATTCCTTTCTGCAACTTGCGTCTTGCTTGTCCTTCAAACTCCTCGCTTTCACGCAGACCCTCCGCCAGCACCACATTAACTGCGTATTAGAGATCTAGTGACCTTGGGTTTCCGCTCCTCACAACACCAAAAGATTCGCATTTTGAAACAGTACAGGTTAGAAAGGAAATACAACCAACCTACTGGAGTTCATTGATCCTTTTATCACGTAAATTCTTACGAAACACCACAACTTCGTAATGCTGCTTGTTATTAAATCAGAGATTAATCTCATTCTTAAAAAAATTACTTTATTTTCACTGGACTGTTTGTGACACGATGTTGCGCAATAGTTGTAATGTCTATTAACCGTTACAAAATGTAACACAAATTCACATGGAATTAACGAATTATCCATTTCTAAATTGATTGCAACTCTAATGAATGTTTAAATCAATTATTCACAGTTCATTACTAATAATTTCACCACGTGCTTGATTATGCAAGTCCTTTAAATTCAGCAAATCGTGGTAAATTCTTAATGCACACATTGCGTTTCCTAAACAATAGTGTATAATTATTAAATATTATGATTCGTTGAGATTAAATATTGAGACTACAAATATTGATGTGACTTGTTTGCAGGAGAGATAACTCTATTCAGGACATCATGCCATAATAAATTACGGTATAGGGTAGTTGTGGAGGTAAGTGATGGAAGGGTGAGCGAAAATAATGATACTAAATAGTGATATGGAAGATCATTTAGGAAGATACAGTTCTATGTTTATTGTGACATGTAAAATAAAATATAGGAGTGAAAGTTTCCATGCGGTAAGTGGATACCTTAAGGGAAACAAAAGGTGCAAGAAGGAGATACGACTACTAGAGAAGTTAGTGCACTTATTTAGGAACGAAGGAATAATCCTATGACTTGATGATATTGCTAGGTCATCACTTTGGAGAGACAGGATTGAGAATGGCAATGGGAAATGGTTGGACAGTTTAACACTGAAACACAGTTTCAAGATATGAAACTATATGGAGAAGATTTATTTGACGGAGAAAGAGGGTAGTCCATAATAGATCTGACATTGACGAGACATGGACAGCAAATTACGTGATTGGAGAGTCGTGGACGGAACAACAACTGACCTCAAAGGAATTAAGTTTGTGTGGAATACAATGCGACATAGGATATAGCCTGTGGAAAATTAACTGGAAGATATTTGAAAGAGAGATTGATTTGATTGACATGGTTGAGGACAAAGACGTGGAATATTATGTAGATAGATTGCAATTTTCGATTCAGACAGCGCATAAGTGTGCTCCTATGAAGAAAAAAATACGAGGACAGCCATGGTGGTCATTTGACTTTACTGAAACAAGAAATTAGGACATGAACAGGTTATGCAGCGGAGTAACAAAGGGGGTCCACAGGGGTCTCACGGCGGTCCTCTTTATTGGAATATTGTGATAAATGGGTTAATGGACAGAGTGCAAATTAAGAGGTTGCAGATCATTGAGTATGCCGATGACATAGTGGTGATAGAGGGTGGAGAGTCGCGACGAGATATTGACACGCGAGGAGAGAATATTACAAGATTGTGCAGAATGGTGTTCGGAAAAGAAACTGGAAATTGGGGTGGAAAAGACATTTGGGATGGTATTCGGATCGATGCAGGTTCGAAAGAGAGAACCGGTGATAAAGATGAGTGGTCAATGAATTAAAATAGTGTATCAGCATTTGTATTTGATGACTATGTTTCGGGAAATATTTGGAGGGAAAGATCAAACGCACCTACTATCAGCTACAACAAATTGGACTAACAAAATTTAATATAGGGAAAAAGAACATTTACACCTTTATAAAGGACTTTATATATGAGTGATTATACCTACGGTTGCGAGACATGGTCGGGGGTGTTGCGAACTATCAAAGCTCGAGAGCGCTTATGAAGATTGCAGAGGATGTGTTTAGTACGGTTGGCCGGACCATGTAGAACAGTAACTTCAGATTCACTCAATGAATTACTGGGAGTGCTACTAATTGTAACTCACAACTTTCAAGTACCTACTCGTGGACTCGGAAGTTGTGAATTAAAATCGGCATCCGACGCGTAGGCACGTGGAAACCGGGTTTAAGTGCTGCCAGCATTGGAACCGCCTGTTGTCACTTATCCCCTGAGTGAGGATGTTACCCATGTTCACCGGAACAGGCCGGGTGGATGTTGCGTACGGGCTTCGTAGTCGAGGCGGGTGGTGCAGTGGACCTACGGTCAGAGCAGAAGGTCCCGGGTTCGAGTATTGATGTTAGATGGGAAGAAGGTTGCAAAAAAGGATTAACAGAATTGCTCCTGGAAGCATGGCAAGTCCGCGGAGAAATCACGGAAAGGAAGAGATACGTATAAATTTGTACCAGACGCCAGGTTTGTGGAATGAAACAGAAAATAGTTTCAGACGACAAGACAGATGACAGAGGTCATAACAGCTCTTATTGATGTCAATAGTTATTTGAGCTGGCGAGAATCAGAGTGCTGAAAGTCAAGAAAATTAAAAAAATTGAGTTAAGTAAATATTTAGCATCTTTATGTATTATTCTGTTTAGTTTTAGGGTGAAGTATGTCAGTGCTACACCCAGTAGCGACTGAGCCTCACATCTCTCTCATATCAAACAAAACTGCCGAGATGTTTAGAATGAGAGTGGCGTAAGTCAGTCGATGAATGTATGTTGATGCAAATGTGTGATGCTAAGTGATCAGTGAGGGTTTAGTGCTATAATGCTAGTTTATTGCATACTAATGATGGTATGAAGTCCTACATATTTGACATTGTCACAGTAAATACATATGCAATGAGGTATTCTTGTTTTTAGAACTGAAAAGTCAGAAAAATACTGATGTTATGCCTACTTTTGTGGATTGACAACATTTCTTTTTTTTGTAAAAATAGGGCTTTATATTTATAAAAACATTAATGTTTATTGTGAAAAGTTATGCTTATAAATCCAGATGTCGTTCAGTAACTATAATAATGAGTAGGTCGAAGTGGAAAACTTATAATTGGTTACAACTTCCCAGTGAATCTAACTGTTGAATTAAACGGCAATCCAGAGTACAACACCAATGTCAGGCTTACTCTTTTTGAACAAAGACTCGACCTTATGGTAAGAAGAAATAGATGTCTTTTTTTGTACGCCAGTCTCAAATGCTCAGTCCGATGAAAATAATGGTATCATCGATCCGCAATATAAAATTAAAATTAGAAAATGGATGAGGAAACCTGATTGCCACAAAAAGCATTGCTAGGAATTCTAGGGAGAGACATGAAAATAAATGACCCCACAACTGCAAAGAAAACATTCTCAGATGTCCACTAACTTTAAAATGGTGCGTCATAAAAAAGTGGAATGAGTGCGTGACAAAGGAAAAGTGATTATATGTTTTTATCGTTCACACTAACGGTATTATGAATTATTGTAGCTAAATCTCTTGAATTAATACGATGATCAACTCGATTTTTGTATATAAAAATGTTGCTTCATTAAATATCCAAAAACCAATTTCTGGTATTTTTGATTTTGAATGAGTGAAAAGCGATGGAAATGTTTACTGCATTGTCGTCAATGACTGACTCATAGCTTTCGTTCTGCGTTGTTTTAAGATAGGAACTGGAAATTTCGACTGAATGTTGCATTTGTATTGTAGAGAAAGAACTTTTCGAAATTTAGATTTTAAATTTAGTGTAAGTGTGAGTTTTCGTTGTTTTCGCTATTTTCTCTATACTTCGCGAACTAATTAAATTTTCATCACGGTGTATGTAAGCTTTCTTAATTCGTGTATCTAAAAATAGTTGTTTGGGTTTTTCGATTTTTTAATTTTTGTTGTTGCAATGGAGTAGTTTTGGGGACTTCAGCAATAACGCTACCAAACCGTGTCAATTCAACTCTCAATCTTTCTGGAAATTGATTGTATTAAACTGCAAATATAAGAATTTTGGCTTTTATAAAGAAATGATATTTAACACAGAAGCCGCGTAAAGATGGTGAAAGTTTAAGGGGGCAAATAAATACTACTTAAATTCGAATCAAGGAACGTCAGTATGCAAACACAATTTTAGTAAATTTTATGTGTCAGATAATATATTAATATAAGGCAGTAAATGCACAGAAATGTTAAATTTAAAGGAAATATTGAAAAAAAAAATCTTTTTTAAAAATAACGAGTTTTATTTGAGAACTTGTACATTTCTATGCTGATTTATCCATACGAATATCTATGAATTTTTGGATTTAGAAAAATTTAATATACGTATATGAATATATTCCGACAAATATTTGCACATATATATTTTTTATTTAGTGTCAAAAAACAGTATAAACTGCGTATGACCACGTGGAGGACAATAAACTAATTTACTCTCCGGAAGCAAGCAACGGCCCATCCCATCAATTCCGATAAAAGGCTCTAAGGAAGAGGCGGATTCAAAAATTTCAGCAAAAGTTCCTAGATAAGATAAAAAGTTAGCTGCGAGTTATAATACATATATAATGTCAATATGTTTGTAATTTAACGCAAATATTGTTGTAAATTTACATGTACAAGTTATTATCGAACTATAGATTATTCTGAGTATAGTGTTTAAAAATCATAAGAGTTGAAAAAACACTAAATTCACGATTTCTTGTTACAATAAACACGCCCCTAGACAAAGCCTAGAGAACCTGTATAAGAACTCCGCCTCTACCCGAAGGAAAAACGGAGAAAAACCCGAGCCAGGATGGAGTATTAAATACAGAATTAATGTACACAACCGTGCCAAAGTTTAGTACGCATAAAACTAAATTAATATGAGCCATACGGCAACACTATCATGCAAGAAAATAGTTTTTGAAAATGTTATAAGTTATTTAAAAAGTGCTACAGCAATAGCGTGATAAAGTACAAGACAGATNTAGATTTTAAATTTAGTGTAAGTGTGAGTTTTCGTTGTTTTCGCTATTTTCTCTATACTTCGCGAACTAATTAAATTTTCATCACGGTGTATGTAAGCTTTCTTAATTCGTGTATCTAAAAATAGTTGTTTGGGTTTTTCGATTTTTTAATTTTTGTTGTTGCAATGGAGTAGTTTTGGGGACTTCAGCAATAACGCTACCAAACCGTGTCAATTCAACTCTCAATCTTTCTGGAAATTGATTGTATTAAACTGCAAATATAAGAATTTTGGCTTTTATAAAGAAATGATATTTAACACAGAAGCCGCGTAAAGATGGTGAAAGTTTAAGGGGGCAAATAAATACTACTTAAATTCGAATCAAGGAACGTCAGTATGCAAACACAATTTTAGTAAATTTTATGTGTCAGATAATATATTAATATAAGGCAGTAAATGCACAGAAATGTTAAATTTAAAGGAAATATTGAAAAAAAAAATCTTTTTTAAAAATAACGAGTTTTATTTGAGAACTTGTACATTTCTATGCTGATTTATCCATACGAATATCTATGAATTTTTGGATTTAGAAAAATTTAATATACGTATATGAATATATTCCGACAAATATTTGCACATATATATTTTTTATTTAGTGTCAAAAAACAGTATAAACTGCGTATGACCACGTGGAGGACAATAAACTAATTTACTCTCCGGAAGCAAGCAACGGCCCATCCCATCAATTCCGATAAAAGGCTCTAAGGAAGAGGCGGATTCAAAAATTTCAGCAAAAGTTCCTAGATAAGATAAAAAGTTAGCTGCGAGTTATAATACATATATAATGTCAATATGTTTGTAATTTAACGCAAATATTGTTGTAAATTTACATGTACAAGTTATTATCGAACTATAGATTATTCTGAGTATAGTGTTTAAAAATCATAAGAGTTGAAAAAACACTAAATTCACGATTTCTTGTTACAATAAACACGCCCCTAGACAAAGCCTAGAGAACCTGTATAAGAACTCCGCCTCTACCCGAAGGAAAAACGGAGAAAAACCCGAGCCAGGATGGAGTATTAAATACAGAATTAATGTACACAACCGTGCCAAAGTTTAGTACGCATAAAACTAAATTAATATGAGCCATACGGCAACACTATCATGCAAGAAAATAGTTTTTGAAAATGTTATAAGTTATTTAAAAAGTGCTACAGCAATAGCGTGATAAAGTACAAGACAGATTTAACTTTTATTAAAATCAATAAATGCTTTTACAGTGTAGAAGCACTGGTGCAGGAGGTAGTTTTTAACAGCGGATTTGAAGATATTCAATTTCATAATGTCTTTCATATTCTTGGGCAAGGAATTATATAGAACGATTCCCGAATGATGCGGTCCGTTTTGGCAAAGAGTGGTTGACACTCTAGGCCGATGAATATTATTACTATTGCGAGTATTGTGTTCGTGAACGAGACTGTTTCGTATAAAGCAAGGGTGGCACTGCAGTAATTCGGTCTTAACAAACAAGACCGTTTCATAAATATAAATGCAGGGAAGTGTTAAAATATTTAATTCCTTGAATAAAGGTTTACAAGAGTATATGAATGTTTAACCATGCATACTACTAAAAACTCTTCAAAAATGTACGTTTTTGTTTTCGTTACCTGTGTTTATGTGTGTGCGTAAATACATGTTAAAATTTACATCCAAATTCAAGATAGTACATGTATAAATACATACCCATATTTACCGCTTTTTACTGCAAAAAAACGCTGTAAATTTGAAACTTGCTATTTTCACGTATTTTCGCAAAAAATCTTAAACGAAATATTGCGAAAAAAGGTCTCAACTTTGAGCGCTCATATCTCGCTTTTTGTGCGTCTGACAAAAACATTACTTCTGACCAAACTTGTTGCCAATTTTGTCATCTACACCTTCTACTTTCAACATTTTTTTATGTCTTGCGAAGTTTTTGAGATATTTACAAAAAAAAATGTTTTGCGGCCCCTTTTGAACCCCCCCCCCGGGGGGGGGGGTCTGGAGTGTCCGATTTTCTTTCCCCTGTAAAGAGACCCCGAAATCTAACTTTCTGCCAAGTTTCGTGTCTGAAGGATTTTTGTCCAGTGAATATTTTTATTTAATGGTGTTAGTTTTATTGAGGTTATAGTAGTATAAGTCATTTAGTCCCTGTACATATTTATCTTCTGAATATTAGTTTCATGAAGCTTACATGTTAAAAATTAAGTGCAATTTAAGAAAATAAATAGTAAGTATTTTTTGTTTCAAATATAGTGGGATTTTTTATAGGGAGTCTAAACCCTTAAATATCTCAAATGAAGGAAGCAATGACTTACACCACTCTGATTCTCACCAGCTCATTTGAAAAGATTCAAAATTATTGAAGATAGAACATGTTTATATGATAAATATGAGGAGATAAGGGACCACCTATTGTCGGAATGTGAGCTGTATGGGCCGGAGAGAGTAAAATAGATGAAAAGGCAGGGCGTGATTAAAATACAAACGAACCATACAGTAATAGATATAAAAAGGGAAATGCGAAGTATTTGCTGAATTTGTAGAAAGGATATGATAGATAAAAGGACTGATGATGGTATGAATGATGAAGAGAGGCGGGAGTTGAGTGGAAGAGTGAAGGAACAGTTTAGAGGGAAGAACAACAAAGAAGAATCAAGCTGTAACAGATAGTTTTTAGAATTATAAAGATAAGTAATGTAATGTAATATATTTCGATGTACACGTGACATTAAATAATAAGTTAAAATGTACTTTAAATAATACTTTAATTATTCTTTAAAATCAGTAAGAATTATCATTTAAAATTTAATATCAATTTACTAAGTATTTCTTTTATTTCGTTGTTACAGATACTTCGTTGAATTCATTTTTATTAGCATAGATGTGTCCTTTCGTACTTTCCAAGTTTGTCGGTTGCGATATTCTTAGTGTCTTTTTCTTATTGCGATGTTTCTAGATTTAGTAAGAAAACAAAAAATTAGTTACTTTTATAAACAACTTCATTGTTAATATCTTTTTCAGTGTATTTCAATTAGCTTCCAAGAAGTGATTCTTAAGTCGAGGGAATAAATCTGCCATGAATATCGTATGACTGTTTCGCAATGTATGCGAGGAAAAATATGGTTTTACTGCTGTATATTCACCATCTTCATCCTTTCATATTTCTTTCTCCTTTCATCTGTACCCCATCTCAAAAGTAATATTAAATTTTTATAAGTCGGATAAAAAAGAAGGAAAAAATAGAATTTTTCCCCCAGTGTAATATCGGTTTATGGCTTCCATCTGTAAGATTACTCGAGACCGTTTTGTGAAAGGAAGTAGCGGACCTTTCTGCAAAAGAGAGGGAGAAGTGATGGAAGTAAGAAAAAGGAGAGACGAATAAAAGGAAAGAAGGTTCAGTACGTTCGCAAAATATTTTCTCGCTAAAAGCTCTTGTATTGAGAGAACATTTCTGACAAGGATCGTTATGTTAGATGCTTTTCAGATCCATCAGCTCTTTCATATCCGCCTACGACATTTATTCTTCTGATTTCTTTTGGTTTTATAATAAATGTAGTTACTTCTATTAGCGTCTTCAGTACAATTACACTTAGCAATAATTACACTACGAGACTATTCTTATTACTAATGTGAAAATAATTTATTGATTACTATGAGGCGGCATGTTATTCCTTGATACTCGTATTTCATGAAAAGGTAATATTTGTGGAAAATATGTCATGTACACGATATCCATTTTCGAATTTTCACTCTTTTCATTATATCTCACAACTAATTGTGATATCATCTCAGTTCCTTATACAAAAAATGAAAATGTAAATATCTAAATATGTATATATGTCTTTGTGTTTTTTTTTGATATTTCAGTTTTTGACGTGTTCAAAGGGGAAGTGATTTCATGTTTTTATCGTTCACACTAACGGTATTATGAATTATTGTCGCTAAATCTCTTGAATTAATACGATTATCAACGATATTTAATGAAGCAATATTTGGATAAAAATGTTGCTTCATTAAATATCCAAAAACCAATTTCTGGTATTTTTGATTTTGAATGAGTGAAAAGCGATGGAAATGTTTAGTGCATTGTCGTCAATGACTGACTCATAACTTTCGTTCTGCGTTGTTTTAAGATAGGAACTGGAAATTTCGACTGAATGTTGCATTTGTATTGTAGAGAAAGAACTTTTCGAAATTTAGATTTTAAATTTAGTGTAAGTGTGAGTTTTCGTTGTTTTCGCTATTTTCTCTATACTTCGCGAACTAATTAAATTTTCATCACGGTGTATGTAAGCTTTCTTAATTCGTGTATCTAAAAATAGTTGTTTGGGTTTTTCGATTTTTTAATTTTTGTTGTTGCAATGGAGTAGTTTTGGGGACTTCAGCGATAACGATATGGTGTACTACATTCTCTTTATTTCACCAACAAATTGAGGTTTAAGTTTTGTTTCTGCATACGAGATTTGTGTAATGAAATATCTAAAAACAATTTCTGAAATTTTGGATGTTTCAATTTTAGACGAGTGAAGAAGTAAAAATGTTTGGTTCAATGTCATGAATATCTGACACTTTTATCAAAGCACAGATAAAAACTATTAAACATGGCATCTGGAAATTTGGACATGTTGCTTGTGTATTGTAGGAACCCTCTAAGAAAGGAATTTTTGAAACTTCTTTTTAAAAGTATGTGGTGTGAAAATTGTTTTTCGATTTTTCACTAAATATCATGAACTATTCAAGATAACCCCTCAATTTTTTATGTAAACATGCTATTTAAGTAGACCCAAAATTACAACGAAGTTCACCCCGCATCACTAGAGAAACTCCTGTGCGAAGCTGGGCAGGGTTGACTAGTATGAAAAAAATCTGTAACGGATCTCGTGGTAACTAATAAGAATTACCATGTCTCCTCTGTGTGCCGATCGATGCAAGAAATCGCGGGGTCGGCTAACTCCCTACTGTCAGTGGGGTGGTCTACGCGAAAGGTTTCGTGGTCCGGAGAAAAATCGGGCCTTTAATTGCAAATTTTAATATTTTTTGAATTGAAGAAACTAGTGTGCTATAGTATATAAGACCAGGCAATGGGGAACCTTCTCAGTGATGTAGTCCGAAATATTTTAAGAAGGTAGGGAGAAGTATCGTGTAAAAAACGAAAATCTAAGACCCTCCACGTTTTTTGAAGAATCGATGAAGTAGCGGTGGTCAATTTTTTAAAATTAGACGTCATAGTGCGTAAGTTTTCTTGTCTTGTTACACAGGTTTTGATCCTAGACAAATAAGTTAAATAGAGCTAGTTATTGGTCTTAATAAAACGTATAAATGAGATGTAAGTTAAAATCCGTTAATTAGTTACTGCAAAAAAATAAAAACCTCTGTTTTGTATAAAGCAGTATAGCTGTTGCATAAAGCAACGCTTTTTACTTTTGATAGTTTTAAATGGAATCCCGTGTAATTGAAAAAACGGTATTACGCTGTATTTTAATTAGTTGCTGTGATAGTTTAATAATTTATCCCTACATTTTTTGTTAACAATTGGTGGATTACGCCAAAAGATGGTTGTAACAACATAACCAAGGTGTAAATTATTTTGAAGACGCATAGTTGGTCACCTTTTAATTCGCAAAGGATCTGTTGGTAATATCCATATTTTTAATGTCAAAAAGGGGTGTTTTTTCGCTACCAAACAATTTAAGTTGGATCCTCCACTATTAGTTGTGCGACATTGTAATATTGACAGCTGGCGTATTAGGCAAATATAGAAGAAGCAATATCCTACAATATCGTACAACCAATAAGAGCATAGGAGCACGATCAAAATTGAACATTTTTGATCATATGGGGTAATTAATAATAATAATAATAATAATTGTATTTTCGGTTTTGTCAAAAAGTGTCAAAATTCGTTATAAACTCGTTTTATTACAAAACAGACTTTTTGGTGTGTATTTGGTGAAGAATTTATTTGTACTAAAAACTCGTGATATCAAAGTTGGTTTAAATAAAGCAGAATCTTAACTTCCACACATTGTTTTGCTAGAATCAATATTTAGCTTGTGAAATTGTAATATTTACGTGTGTTTTATCGCACGCCTTCAATAACTTTTTTAAACAGTTTGGCGTCGATTATGTACAAAATCATTGTCGATAACAAAAAATATAACTTATCGAAAGTCATTCTACCATTGATATATAATAAACAAGGAATCAGTGATTTTAGTATAAAAACTAGATTTCTCTGCTACTATTAATATTAATGTGATATGAAAAATTAGAAAGTCGCACAACTAATGGCGTCGGATCCAGCTTAAATTGTTTAGTACCGAAATATACCCCTTTTTGACATTAAAAATAGGGATGTTGTTATCAACAGATCCTTTGTAGATTATAAGGTGACAAACTATACGACCTTTCCAAAAAAATTTACACATTGGTTCTGGGCATTACAACCATTTTTTTGCGTTATCCGACTATTGTGTAGAAATCAAAGAAATATAAAATACTGATTTTCGTTGTATTGAGTTCCATTTATTTAGCGATTTAAAATAACATTTTAAGAATGAAAATTGGTTTAGTCGTTTTTAATTCAATATTCGTTTGATATTAAATTCTTTTGTATATTATTATATTTGATATTTTTATATAGTTGCTAGAAGAATGTTAATTAGTAAGAAACTATTATTATAAATGTCAGTACTGGCAGTGTTTAACTAATTTTTAACATTAAAAGAGGAATGGAATTGAAAATGTTTCAATAACTGTTTGCTATCATGAAAAGAAAGCACCATTTTGTTCCGTGTTGTTTTATCGTTATTCTTCTCGTTTGTAATAGTACAAGAAAGTGTAGTGGTATATGGACACGTTTCCTTCGCAATGGAAGTTATCTGACGACGTTGCTAGTGTGGTGAGAATGTAAACCGTCTTGCGGTTCGAGGCGAAAGTGCTCCCCGCGGAGATTCCCCTGCCTTGAGGCCCTCCTCAGACAGCTGAGAAGCTGCTTCCCTCCATTCCTTCCTTCCTTCCTTCCCTCCCATCCCTCATTCTCGTGCTACATCTGGAGTGTGAGGTTCGCCATGCCTTTTGGATTGAGTAGAAGACCATTGCTTCTCTTGGCGACCGGACCTCACCACAAACAGACACTAGGTCAAGGCTTCCCTTGTCTCTTGTCTCCGCTCAGACACCAAAAACCCGATTACGTGTCTGCCTTTGGCACGAGCAATTTCCCGCAAGTCTTACTCATCACCATTCCCCTGCCCTTCGCCTTCCGTTCATTACACTGGGTTACGAATGCATTTCACTGTAAAAAAAACCTTACCCACACTTGCAACTTCATGCACCAAAATGTAATTGCATCAGGTGTTCATCTTGATCGAATTAACCAACAATTAACCAGTTGTTGTTGTTATTATTATTATTATTTGTATTGTCACGTTACTGGCTTCTTGGAATCATTTTCAGGTTGAATGCAGTAGCTAATTATGAGAAAAATGCTATAGTACTAATTTGATAAAAAGATATAACATACCATTGAGATGCCATGTCGCTTGGACCGCTCTGTTAACAGTAACAAGATGTCACATTTAAAAAGAAATACATTTAAAAACTATTTTAATCTCGATAGCAAAGACAAGACTTTTTTTATCATGCGGAAAAATGAGCTATTTCACTACCCAGAATGCATGTGTCAGTCTGTCATTTCACAATAGAATCACAAAATCTTTACCCCAGGTTTCTCTTTCTTTAAACGGAACACAATTAAAAACTGTTACGAATACAAAATTCTTAGTTCTCCATATTCAAGACAACCTCAAATGGAATTGTCACGTTGACAATCTTAATTCCTAATTAAGCAAATTGTGTTACGCATTCTGAATCTTAATTAACGTAGTTAGTTCACGTATTTCCCGTAGCGTATGTTTTGCAAACGTTTACTCCCATTTACGTTACGGCATTACCTTCTGGGGCAATTCCGATCGGAGTATTCAAACATCCAGAATTCAGAAGAGGATAGTTCGAATAATTTGTAAATCCCACCCCAAAAACTCTTATAAACCTTTATTCAAGGAATTAAATATCTTAACACTTCCCTGCATTTATATTTATGAAACGGTCGTGTATTCCGATTAAGACCGAATTACTGAAGTGCCACCTTTGCTTCATACGAAACAGTCTCGTTCACGAACACAATACTCGCAATAGTAATAATATTCATCGTCCTATAGTGTCAACCACTCTGCCAAAAAGGACCACATCATTCGGGAATCGTTCTATATAATTCCCTGCCAAAAATATAAAAGATATTATGAAATTGAATCTCTTCAAATCCGCGGTTAAAAACTACCTCCTGCACCAGTGCTTCTTCAATGTAAAAGAATTTATTGACTTTCATAAAAGTTAAATCCGTCTTGTACTTTATCATGCCATTGCTGTAGTACTTATAACTATTTCGAAAACTATTTTCTTGCATGATTCTTATGATTCATATTAATTTAGTTTTATGCGTACTAAACGTTGGCACGGTTGTGTACATTAATTCTGTATTTAATACTCCATCCTGGCCCGGGTTTTGCTCCGGTTTTCCTTCGCGTAGAGGCGAATTTCTTATACAGGTTCTCTAGGCTTTGTCTAGGGGCATGTTTATTGTAACAAGAAATCGTGAATTTAGTGTTATTTCAATTCCTATTATTTGGAAACTCTGTACTCAGAATAATCTATAGCTCGATAATAATTCGTACATGTAAAATAAATTTTAGGTGTTAAATTACAAACATATTGACATTCTATTTGTATTATAACTCGTAGCTAACTTTTTATCTTATCTAGGAATTTTTGTTGAAATTTTTGAAATCGCCTCAGCCTTAGGGCCCTTGATCGGAATTGATGGGATGGTCCCTTGGTTGCTTCCGGAGAGTAAATTAGTTTATTGTCCACGTGGTCATACGCAGTTTGTACTGCTTTTTTGACAATAAATTTATTTATATTTATAAATTTATTTGTTTATTTATAAATTTATTCATTAGAGCGCGATTCCATCGTACACATTGAATGCTCCCGGACAAAGAGAAAACACCTGGAGCGCGTTCCAATTTCAAAAATTTTAAATGATTACCTAGAACTTCGAAATGGACACTATTTACTATTTTGTAAAGAAGAGTCGGGCAATGCAGAGTTCGACGTTCCTCAGGGCTAATGTTTTTAATTTTTGGAAAAATCCTGTCTCATGGTCATACTTCTTGAGGTAAAAGATGAAACGAATACATTAATTCTGAGCTACCTTTGATTAAAATATTAATTTTTGTGTCATGTCAATAAAACTGAAGTTCCAGTGATGAGAAAGTAAGTGTCATGATAGTTGAGATGTATTTCATTCACTCTAGTTGGTGAATGGTCGCGTTGGCATTTTAAAGAGTCAATTGTGGAGTCAAATTTTTGACGTGTTTTATCTATTAGAATAAGCCAGCTGAGCGATGTAGTTTCATATATTTTTTCTCAGCTAAATATTGCAATTAGAGTATTGTGGTATTCTTTGTACCAAGCCGTAATTTTGGCGGATTTAACTTGAGACCGAAAGCTA
This sequence comes from Laupala kohalensis, assembly GCA_002313205.1. Taxonomy (NCBI): domain Eukaryota; kingdom Metazoa; phylum Arthropoda; class Insecta; order Orthoptera; family Trigonidiidae; genus Laupala; species Laupala kohalensis. The sequence goes on from NNCF01126466.1 coordinate 248,806, forward strand.
TTTCCCGTGTATTCGGTGATGTGAGATCTTCGTAGAGTTTTTGTGGATTTGAAGTTACATTGGACTTTTTGCTATTAACTTAAATATTAAGTCGACGGAGTACATTTGAAAGCGACACTAATAAAAATGAATTCTTTGGAACTAGCTGATTACATGGCTGTGCCTGGGATTTCTCTTGTACTCTAATCTTCTATTACTCAGGAAAAAAAGTCTGTCAATATTGTAAGATCAAAATACTTTACCTAATTGGTTTTTAAAAACATGTACGGCATCCTAATCTTCCAAATTCATAGTAATAATACAAATTTAGTACAGAACTTGAATGTATACAATACCCATCTCGCAGGAACCGCGCCGGTAGTGACGCGGCTTGCTTGCGGGGCGTGACGCGGCTGCACCATTTCATTAAAATTCTTGTAAAATCTCAACTATTCTATGAAATTTTACGATTTTAAGATGTTCTTTATGTATGTTAAATGCGCGAAGCAAATAATCCATTAAATTTGATGATTAATATTTTCTTTCGTAAATTATAGTATATTGCTATTTTTAATAACGTTCAATCGATATTTTAGGTATATTTTTGTAGACAGACATGCTGTCTCGGACTTTTTTGTGGAACTCTTGAGGCTAACAATATTGCTATTCATAGTTGTCATCTTCTCTCACCATTTAGGCTGCGTAAGCGAATACAACTCTATTTTTTTCCGAGTTTATCGACATTTATTGTCAAAAACCATTTTTATCTTTCTTATCTAATATTAAAAAAATTAAAGTTAGTCTATGCTCATCCTGGACTCCTAAACTATCTCCTTTCCAAATTTCATCACGATCGGTTCAGTGATTTAGTCGTGATTAGGTAGCAAACACACGCACTTTCGCGTTACTAATTTTTGTATAGTAGTATGGAAATCGGAAAAATAGTAATCGATAAAATTATTTGAAATTTCAAAGGACTCTTCTTAAGAGTTATTATAATTAACATGCAAGGTAATGGTTGATAATAGTGAATTACAAGAACAGAAAAACAATTAGAATTGGCTGCTAATCAGTAGAATGTGAATCTTTATTCGCATCACAGTTGACTATGAAGCGTAGTAATGTGTTCGACAGTTCGATTGCGTTACGTGAAGCGGACAATCCACTGAACGTATAATCTCCGTGAACGAATCGTGGAAGCAAAATTATTTAAAGGCTATGAAGAAAATTATTTCAAGAACATAACCTAAAAGAGAATTCCAAGGTCTTAACTATGAGCTTTGTTTATTTCTGTATTAAGTGTATGTTCCTTCTGACAGGGTTTTTAAAATAATTCGTAATCACGTCCTTATTAGCATACAATGCTGCAAACTATTTTAGTAGGTTTTGTTACTGGTATTTTATTTTTGAAATTAACAAAACTAAAAATTTAATATCAAGAAATATCGAAACTAACGTATGAATTAATAATAATATAAAATAATCCCGGGCTATGTCTGACAAAATTAGCAAAAAAGAAACCAAGATCTGTTGACAGGTGTTTTAATGCCCACTGTAGGGTAATATACATAAATTTTAGTACTAATTTTGTCTTTGAATATTGATGTACTTTTGTGTATAACAGTGAAAAAAATATTTAATTTATTTTTATGTTTTATTTGTTTTTGTTTTTTGAATGTGCATTTATTATTGTTTAATGTTTCTTTTGAAATTCCAGGTAGCGTCGGGTTAGTTTAGTATTTATATTTTTTTGACGCCTTTAACATTTGACTTCTTTTTTTTTGACGCCTTATATATTAAGAATGCTAAGGTACACCTTGTATCGTATAAAGGGAAGATAGGATGTTGTGAGAAAATGGAAGAAGGAACGGCGATGGAGACCCTATCTTACGGTAGATTCAAAGTAATAGTAAAAGGGAGCTGTCCTTTAGGTGAGCTATCACTTTTTCGTCCCTTAAGCTCTACATTCTGTAAATTTTATTAAAATAGTTCAGTCTTGTTTTGTGATAAATCATCATAGTTTACCTAGTGGGTTGCATGCAAGTGGCTATTGTAATTTTGTCTTTGAATTTTTTAAACGTAAATAATAATGGTATCGTTTACGAATGTTTGATGGAAAAATTTCCACTCGTAAATTGATTAAAATGATTATTAATATCTGCAGCTTGCCCCATTTACTCTCCTACCTGGTCGACACTGATGTTCAATGATCTGCAAGTACCTGCATTGGACGTGACAAAAAAACGTGAATTTCCGTTTGTGAGTGACGGGTAAAACATGAAAATAGCTTACGGTCTATTAGCACCATTTCACAAAGATTTATAAATATCAATCATAGAGAATGGAAGGTTCATAGCTGGCATACGTAAGAAAATTAATCCTCATGTATCATGTTATATTTATGTTTCATACTTTGTATTTTGTTTAGATAATTATATCGTGTATAATGTGATAGTAATTGATAGTTTGTACGTAATTACATCTCCACTTCAGACTTTAAATAGACAATAAAGCGGAAATCTTGACAAGAATCGTTATTTCTCTTCAAGAAGTATCGCATTTTCCTCCTACTTTTTATGCCTGCATTATTTTCTTTTCCATTCGTTGTGCCGCATCAGCCCATTTCTCTGCAACGCAGATCTAATTTTACCCTCCGTGTTGCTCGAGGAGGGGATCAAGAATTGATTTCCACGGCCACTGTTCTAGAATAGTCTTGGGATTGTAACAGCTTTCATCAATAACGGAGGAACGGCATTTATTTCCATACAAATGGCTGGTGGGAGAAGGAAACAATAGGGGAGAGAGTTAATGTGATTGCCTCGTGTTTGGTAGATTCCATTTAGTTGGAAAATTCCCAGTTAGGTACTTTTGACTTAATGCTCCGAAAAGCTCCTCTTTTGTGTAATTGAAAATAAGAATATGTTGGAATGATTTCAATCTCGACAGGTAAATTTTCTTTTCACGTTTCAGATTATCTCTGTTCGTTCCGGTTGAAAGATTTATCTAACACTATAGTCGAAATATGTTTTCATATGGTTTCTTTGTCATGAAATTAGGGATTAAGACTTGAAAATAATTTCCAGTGTTTTCCCGGTCCTGGGATCATTTTCCATTCTAACTTCCAGAATCCACAACACTCGTTTATGTTATATCGAATGCATTCCGTGTTTTGTGATTTTGAGCTATCCGGTTGGTGCCGCATCTTGTGGTTGCAGCTCAACATTTCGACTGCCGTGGTGTAACCTCCTTCAGAAGTGACTTGGTTGGTGTTTACGAGTGTAGTGATATCTTGGCATAACAACCGAAACGTTAAGCTACAACGACCAGACACCAACCGAGTAGCCCAGCGTCGTATGACTCCGGCCGCGAAAGCCTTCGGGAAGATTCAAAATTTCTTTCTTAAATGTATTTCAAGGTTAACTTTAAAAGAAATTGAGGTGTTTTCAGTTTTCATTAGATTTTTTTGTCGCTTTTTGAGAGATTTCAAGATATTTCTAGATACACTGTAAATAGAACTATGCTCTCTGTATTTTACGAGTATTGTCTTACTTTCGTATTTTCCTACTTTGAACGAGCGTCTTTTGCTACTTCTCAATAAAATTTAGTTAATTAGTTAGGTTCAGATATTTTGTTAGTTTTTGAAAGCATTTTACTTACGTATTTTAAGGTTCGTAGATGAGCTAATCTATTACAGCTGGAGATAGTCGCAGTAGGTATGATGTACATTGTTTGTTTTTCGAGGTCATTCATGTTTGTACTAGTTACTTATTGCATTTTTTTCTGTTTTCGACGATACAATAAGTTGATGGGTATTATTAGTTTAGCGCTCAGTACTGGATTCGTTATAAATGCTTGTATTTTTTAACATGTTGGGAAAGCTTTCATAAATATCCATACCTTTTCATTTTTATTCGAGTCTGAGTATCACCGTATTGGAATTGATCCTTCGAAACAGGCGTTGTCTTCCAATTCTTGTTGACATATTTCATTTCATGATATGTTGCATGGCATGGAGATTAATTTTTCTGATAATCCAGATCCATAGAGAATTAATGCCATGGAATGTGTATTGGATTCCCTTGAGGTACATTTTTGAAGAGGTGGAATAGCACGAGTTCTCTTTGGCATCTCGCGCAAGCTCAGAGGCGGAATACACGCGGAATAGAATTAAACGAATTAAATAATTATTCCATTCCTCTCTTGTCAGATGAGAAAGGAGAGCATGCGTAATTCTCGTGCGCTCCCTTTGGCGACTCGTTTCTCTTTCTCTCTTTCCTTTTCCATTTCCTCTCCTACCTCACTTGTAATGAAGAGCGCATTCGGGCATACAACTGATTATAGGCTCTAAAGAATTCTGTATTATCGCGTACTGTTGGGTATCCACAACACTCATTTTCCGTTTCAGTGGACACTTTGATGTTGATCTGTAACCTGGAAGAGGTGCCTATATTGTTGGTTAGCTGGGCGCCTCTCCTGCTCCGCTCATTTTCCACCCTTACACTGCTGGAACCACCTCGTCGCACTATATGAGGGGCTGTCTGTTTGCTTGGACTCCCTCCGCGTTATTTATTTTCTCGTTGCTACGCTTCGTGATCTGGTATGTACTAGTACCGAGCGTGACTAAAAGAATCGGTTTAGTAATAACGATGCCCCATACTTACGTTTATTGTGACAATAACAGTGAGTAATGCTCCGTGCACTAATATTAGTTTTGCCATTAAGTTACTAGTTCCGGTTGCATTACCCTTTTGTAGTATACGTGCGTTGCAATCATTTTCGATTGTATTATTCTTTATTGCCCTTGCTCTCATAACGCTCTCCCTGTGTATCCTTGAGATTTCTTTTGTTGAAAGTAATTTGCTACAGAACCGGTTCCTACTGAGGAGCTTTTTCTTATAGAACTGCTGGTCATATTCGTGTCAACAAAGAAGTAACTAATCTTCGGGAAGGAAATAGGTTTTTGTTTCTCTATCACTCGTTTATGAGATAGATTAATAAGAAACCGAAACTCTGTGCAAGGTAGCTGATATTTTGTAGATACTGATTTATTCTGGCGTACTCGGTTACGTACTTATTTTCTTTGGATTTCTATTTCTAAATGTCTGAGGTTCCCTGTGAGCTAATTGTTTTCTCCATTCAATTACTTTAGATTTCTATCTAATATTCAGTGATCTTATGTAAAGTTCGTTGATTTTTCGTAAGTTTGAAATGGAAATTTCAGATTTCAAGCTTTTCTTTATGTATTTCTAGATATATGTATGTTCATTTACACATTTCAAAACATTAATATTAGTGTGTAGTCAGTTACTATACTGTTTATCCCTTTTGATCAAATAAAAAAATACATTATGTCCGGGTTGGGTGATGCGTTGCTCATTTAAACATTATAAGAATGGACCGAGACACAAAACAAAAGCAAGTAAACTTTGTTTAGATTCCATACTGCTTCATTTGGCTCTTAATTTGCTTTAATAAATAAACCATATTTTTACCTCGCGTCTTCGTAAAGTTCGCTTTCCTGCTGTATTCTCAATGAAGAATAATGAATAAAGAACCTTTTTAAAAACAAGCTTTTATTTAAGCCATGTATTTAAACGAATATAATAAGATTTTTTTTATTAAGGTACTGCAATGCCAAATGCTAATACCTCCATACATATTTCTCATTGTTCATACCTAATAAAAAAAGACATTAATAGATTCTGTGTGATACACCTTCCGTTATTATAAACAAACATCCTTTTGAGAAGCGATCTGAACGAGATTAGAAGTTCATTCGCTGTTGGTATTGATGAGATAAGAATATGTTTCGCTGTTCGTAATGATAAGATATAACGAACAGTCGTGGGTTAGGACATTCGTTATACTTATTTGTATGAAGAGGCGAATTGCATTTCATGGTATTGACGGTCCTATTTGAACGATAGTGAAACCTCCATAAGTCATTCAAGGTGCGTCCAACCAGCAGGACGATACTTCCTTCTGAAAGATCCTTGTACGATCCATCATTAAATAACTAAACAAAACGGTGCTGTGTTACGTTTTTAATACTCTTTCACGGAATGATAATAAATCAATGAGTAGTTGTGACCTGTCCACCTTCCTAGTATACATTATTCTAGTACCCCGGAAGCATCATGTATATAAAGTAATCTCCCGCCGTTTTTTTGGGGGGTGGGGTGGGGGAGAACTTGGCTTAACTTCATCAAAGTCGGTGGTAGTAACTCAATTTGAAATTATGCAATATTCTTCGAAGTACAAAATTAAATAACAAACCTGAGCAAGAACTATTAAAAAACTCTAAAGGAAAGGCGTATTATACCAACAATCTGAATTCTTGTAAAATGTAAATTAGACAGTAAATTTCCTAATGGAAAGACTACAACGAACACAAAAACTTCGGAAACATTTAGCTAAAATTGTGAAAAGTGAAACCGTTTAGGACTTGAATAATGTATAATGCTGCAGAAGAATAAAAGTGACAATCGAGAACATAAAGAGGAGAAAATAACTCTCTATTATAATATTGATTTTAAATTTTAACCATAAACTTGAATCGTAACCCTATAACGTCCATTTGATGGAACAGGATATAACAGAAATAAATGCTCATTTTGCCTCTGCAACATTTTACAGAGTTCGGACGACAGTAAATATTTTTATATTGTTGTATTTGTAAGTGGGAGATGTAGCGTGCTATTGAAGCTTATCTACATGGGGTGATAGGAGTTGGGTGGTAGGTCATTGTTAGTAGGTGGACCGGTTAGCTGCTTTTACCAACAACTTGGCTCACGTGGAGGGGTTAGTAGAAGTAGTTAGTAATAGTTAGAGTTATTGATACTATGGAGGAGGAAGGAAGGTCACAGCTATATGAACTGGGACATTAATGTGAAAAGCTACAAATTTTCTGATCCCATCGGGAATCGAACCCGGGTGACTGGATGATTACCAACAACACTACCACCTGCGCCACCGGTGGGGCTGATAGTATTCAGTATGTTTGTTAGACTTTTCTTACAGGTAGTGGAGTTAGCAACAAGACAGCATTAAAAGCTCGCGAAGGACTATGATGGGGAAGAAGCTCATATAAGGGCAGTATCTTTATCTGCTAGTAAAAGTATCCAGAAAAAAACATCATAGAATTCAAATTATGAAATTATAATCGTAATTGTAAAGTTTTCGTCTACCTTTATGCATTAGGTAATTAATCAATAAAATAACATTTAAAGGAGACTTGTTCATTCCATTACATACACGAACACATCTTAATAATAGTGATAATTTCATTTTCAGGTGTTGATAATGAATTAACAAAATATTACACATGACAACTGTAGAGTAACTGTACATAGAAGGTTGTTATATTTATTAATTATAACCCTAAAGTTAAGCATAGAAAAGTTGAAACTGATAAACACGAAATATGTAGATATTTATATTTAGCAGATTTCCACCTTTTTTTCAATAGGCGCTGCGTTTCTATCTTTGCCCTCTACAATGAGGAGCGATTATCAGTTTTAGTTTTGAAAATTTAAAACTACTGGCACATGTTTGGTATTTCAAAACTAACTGAAATGCTTTCATCATGAAAGTATAATCGAAAAAATCTTTAATGAGAAACATATAACGAAAACCTGATCATTAAGAAAAGAGAATTTAAGTCTCGGTTTCGAAATAGCAAGGAAAAGGACTTTCGAAGAGTATGAAAAAAAATTTAACGTGCAAAAACACTGCATTGGTTATGGATTAGTAAATGAATTTTCAAAACGACAATTCATAAACATACTTTGTATTTATATTTGGTATTTTTCTGTATAAATACGATAGAGACGTAATTTATTACATTCATTGAAAGTATATTTAATTTAATATTATATAAAAATATTTAATGTAAACAAACATAAATTGTTGTACATTTGAGAACTCAAACGAACGCGTCGGGTGACGGATTGATACTATTCGTCCAGGACTTACATTAACAGTTAACAGAAGAAAAATGTTGACAGAAAGACTATATTTTACTATTATTTATTTAAGAAATATTATAAAATTCCCAATTCGCTTTACAAGTTCAAACATATTGCAAAAACGCTACGGAAAATTGTAGCAGTGCTCAATTACATTCTTAACCTAAAATGGAATGTTTCGAAACATTTGATTGCGAACAGTAATAATACTTTTCGCATTTATACTCATTTTCTTTTTTATCTCTCAAATCCATTAATTTTATCAAACCAACAACAAAATTCTTATTAACGTACTCAAATCGAATTCCTTGTTGAAGATTTCGCGATCGTTAGAGCATGTCAAAATGTTCTGCAAAATGTGACATTATTGCCAAGAAATTCTCATCTAAATTTTATATTTTTGAAATGTTGCCCGGAAATGGGTTACAGGATTTTAATTTTTGAAATGCAGGACACCACAACTGACACGTTCATGTCCAAGTACTGACCAACGCGGACATTGGATACTAATTAAGGACTATTCGCCCTCTGAATCGTTTTTCTTTCTTTATTTTTTTTTTGCCCGAGTACATGTTAAGACAGGCTCATCGTTGTGTTTATCACTATTTCGGATACATACTTGCTTTTAGTCCTTAGTACATAACAGACATCACCTCTTCATCGAAGATGATTTATGAATTGTAAAAACTACTCTCACATTGTAGCTTCTAGCTCGTGAACCACTGCAAAAGTATGAATCTTTTGTCTGGGAAATTTTGATAGGGAATTTAGTTTCGTGCAAAGTTCTTTCACAAAACCTGAGTTTCACAACGTACCGTCAAAAACCCAGAGAGTGCACCTTGCGGATGGCATATAGACTCCGAAGAAATTGTGGAAGTTTGTGAAGTTGAATAAAACTACTTTCTAGAACTAGTTCCAAAAATTGAAAGCTTTATGTATTTATCTCCTTGTTTTGCTAATTTTAGTGTACTAATATTATAATGTCAATTTGAATTATTAGTTTGTTGGTGTGTATTATTTTAGTGTGTGTTCTTTTATATATGGGTGACTAAGTTATTTTGTTTTATTAAAGCATTTTTGTTATAAGTTACATGCAAATTTTAATTCTTATTGCAAGACAGTTTTCGAAGCAGTGCCTTTGTTCTCTGTGCTTTTGGGTCCGGAGTTTATTTCCCGTAGGACACATAAAAAGTCTGGAGTTATTCTGGAGTGTCCTAGAAACAATGTAGTTTCACATTTATGTTTAAGAAGAACTGGAGGCTAGTGTATTTTTTGTGCTAGGATGAACTGTTTCGGAAGAAACAAATTCTGGTTGCTTCTGATTTAGACTTCTACTTTCATTACATGTAAAGACAGTAACGGGTAAATCACCGATTCATTTTGCTTGATTCTACCTAAATTTGTAAAATTATTAATATTTACTAAGGAATTTTGAAATATTGTGTTAATTTTCAATGTGTGTGCCCAAATTTGGTTCATCACGGACTTAGTGCAGCATATTCGTGAAAAAAAGTTCCGTTAATTTTTGTGTTAGTTTCTAAGCTGTATATGTCTCGAAATTTAGCTTCTGAAGATATCCCTTTATTTTCGAATTTTAATTTGATTTTTCTTTTGAAGGGATTGGTGAGAGTACGAGTAGACTGAAGAATTGACTTCATGGCTTCCACTTTCTTCGGTACAAAAGTTCGATATGGATATTATTCATTATTAGAACTGGCGCAGACGTTTTAGCGATTTGTACCCCAGGATATTCTGATTAAATGAGAACGAAGCCGGAAGGGATCGCATCCCAATTGTGCTCGCGCGCTGGGCCAGCGCTCCAAATCTGCCTAATACTCTACTCCCCCATCGTAAGGGGACGTAAGCCAAAGCTGAACTGGTCGGGAGAGGGGTGAAAGCATTGGCTTCGGGTTTGAATTATTTAATGTGTTGATATTGATCTCTGCAACAAAACATTCAGATCTGCAATCAAAAGGGGTTGGTGAAGAGGGATGACTGCCGTAGGTTCGCGAAGGGGAGCGTACAGAGAAATCGCACTCTGAATTTTTTTTGTCCTTTCTATTGATTTTCACCGAGTGCCTTTGTCCTGCGTTCCCTGTCAAATTATTTCATTCTTCGTTGTTGGCGCGCGTCGTGTAAGGTGAACATTCAAACTGTGTGTGCTCATATAGTTGGATTTGATTCTCTGAAATGAGCGTCTAGCTCAGTTGTATTTTAGTTTTCTCCACAGAAGTAGTAACAACGATATTGATCCTGAACGACGATATAAGCTTAATATTCAATCAACTTTTATTATTTATCCTAAAGCCCGAATAATAATAATAATAATAATTACAAGATAGATTAAATTATATTTATATCGCAATAATATCGCGATAATGTGTCCCCTTTAATTGATTGAGAAATACAAGAGAAAGTGAATGCGCATTTGCTTTACATCCCATTTTCTTTAGTATATGGGAGGGATGAAGTTCGAGAGAAGAGTGGATATTTTTTTTCATATTGTAATAAATATAAAACAAAATCATGCTCTTAATTAAAACTTGTAACTAGGCGTGAAGATGCTTACATTTTAAGTGTGATGAATAATTCAAACGAATAGTAGTTGTACCGGCGAAACATTTAATAATTGAATGCTGTATAGACTGAGAATATAATTAAATTTAATTTTAATTTTGATCTTGCTATTTCGTTCAAACCTTTTTGAAAACGGATTTTGTTAAAATAATGTTACTTTATTTCAAACACTTTCTTATTACCATTTCATTTAATATGCATTAGGTTATGTATATTTTAAGAATACTACCACGATTAAATGTACGAGTAGGTGTTTGGGGTTGTTTCTTTCGCTTAGTGTGGGAGCTTTCACAGTTGCGAAATTTGTTGAGGTTCTTCTAAAAACTTGACCATGACGCGTTGTGGTAACTAGGAATGTAGAGGATGGGTAATGCTGTATTAAGATGTCTCAAATTTTTTGCTTTTTTATTTTATCTAATGTCTTTATTTACGGCATGTTTCTACTAACTTTTGAAGTTAAACAAATAACATTACTCTTTCGAGATAATATCTAGCGTGCGCAATTCTCACGTACACCTAATACCTAATCAGTAGTATATGCTCAAAACTGAACACCCATGCTTTGTGGAAGAATGAAAACGTGGTTGATTTTTCACTCATTGAGAGCCTTAGGTCTTAAAGTTGATTTGGAGATGCAGGATTCGTTAAAATGAGGTACAAAAACTAATGTTACTTTTAGTTTTCCATATTCCCGACGATTCATTATCTGAATGTTCGACTCGCTTAAAAGTACACAGTCGATCTGCGCTTATGTTTAGCTACATTCGTTCCCATGTTTTGAAGAAGAAGAAGAAGCCAGAAATATTGGGGCATGATGCGATACGTGACATCTATTTCGTACGTGGCAGAAATGATAGAACTTTTTAAGAATTCTCGAAATCTCAACACATTTCTCCATGCCCAAGTTTTTTTACCACTACTTTGTTCTCATCCCTAAAGTCATGAAACCGTTCGTTATACGTGATAAACTTTAGATGCAAGAAGTAGTTTCCACCCCATGAATTTAGCACATTTGATATCGACAGCTACGATCCCAGGAAAATTCGCCAGATTAGAGAATGTCAATTATTTGTCAGTCAAAATGTTTTTCGAGTTTTCCATCTATTCAATCCGATATTACTGCGCATATATTTCAATTGACGGCAGCATTATAAAACGCGTTTCTAGTGTCTTTTCTTAAGAATTTATCTTATTATATTAACAAAGTAATGTTCTTCTTTATAATAGGATACTACGCGGAGAAACTACTTGGAAAGCAGATATGATGGAATTAGGATTTTTGGAATGAAAAACCGGTGGAGTAGGGAGTCAGATGGTTTAATTCTATTCAATCGTGTTGAATTCTATTTCAAATTAAAAATCAACCGTGTGTTTAAAAAATGGTTACCTTTTAGAAATGATGTACCGTGACTTAGAAATAGTTTTGATGATTTTATTCACTTATTTAATACTCTGAAACATGTCTGAAAGCGTTTTGTTGTGCGTGAACAGCATACAATACTGCAAAGCGAATGATACTTTCCTACTCTATTTTATTCCAATTCTTACTTGGTCATTTGATATATTAAATATTTTAACTTGTGGTTTACGAGTCAGTATAGTTCGCTCATTATGGCGACACTATCAGTGCCTGACTGACTGCGGTGTCACTCTTCGTGTCGCGGAGACCGGTCTCCAAATGTGAAAGGACAAAGCGATGTACCCCGAGACGTGTCTCTAAAACCGATGGAATGGGTCTTAGTTATTCATTCGTCATCCTCCTCCTCCTATGTTGAAAGACTAGGGACTGTAAAGTTTGTATATGGAAGTTTGAACAGGGAGAACTGTAACAACTGGTGTGCATTCTGTTTGACCATGGTGCGTGTTGGACATTACTGGAGTTTTTTCGACGTACACATTTTGTATTACAAGTAACATAAGTTGATTTTGCTTTAAAAATCTCAAATACTCTTGCATAACTGAATGTGTTAATTTTTCGTTGAACTAATAGACCGAGAAAAGAAATTGCACGTATATTTTGCACAATGTGAGTGCGCAGCTATTATTTAACAGATCTTTTGATCTGTTATTACATGGATTGTTGGCTATTGTTCCATAGGTTTTGCTGATCAATTTTTTAAAAATATCGTTTATAAATTAATGAACCGTTGTGGAGTGGTCAGAGCAATAGCTTTCAGTATTCGTAGTTGTCACCCCGAGTATCCAGATAATGTTTACGCTGCAGTACTCCCGTTTCTCCTGAATTTTCATTCCACAATAATATACACTCATCATCAATCATCGTTAGGATATTTTGCAAAATATTCCAATTTTACTTCTTTAAAATCGTGTCAGCCCAAAACCCATGACTCCGAGGCGTGGGTTTCAAAAACACCGAAACTCTCACTGAGTTTTCGCCGAATTCCTGAAAAACCCGCGCCTGATTACTAATATAATACACACTCATACATTACTTCCAAAACGAGTGCATTGTTTTTATCTAAATAACGTTACTAATTATACATAGATAGCATGCCGAATGATCATAATTTTAAACTATAAAACATGGCGACACTGACCTCCTCCTCAGAGAGAGTGTAACCTTCTTGAACTAAATTCCTTGACTAGTTCGACATAAACACGCTCTTTCGCATGGTGGTCAGGGGCTACTTTTGTTGCTACGTCGTACATTTTTTAACTGTACGACTCTTCTATAATAGTTGATTATAATAACAGAAATAAAACCCTTAAGAAACGTATACCATCCGTTCACAAGCTCGGGAGGAACCCTTAGAACGGAAGGAACGAGGGGCGCGACGACATTGGGATGAGCGACCATTATAGACGAGTTTCGTGCTTAATTTTGGAAATCATCCGTTCCTATAGGATCACTCTTTAAGTATTTTTTTAAATTAGTTCATCAGTTTTCGCAAATAGTTTGAAAATATTGCACAAAAGTCGAAATTTTTCGTTATTTCTTTAGTAAAAAGGGTTTTCTAGTCAAAACCGCTAACCTCAGATTCGTATTTAGTACCCCGAAAATATAAAGGTACCAAAAACAATCTTGTCAAAACTTTTCATCTAAAAGTTCTTGGTTACCTTACACTATACACGGCTCCATACGACTCGTACAACGATTGTGACAATCTCATGCCTGAGTATCTTCCGCATCCACCTGTATCGCCGGGTTCCGAGCGATTACCATATTTTACGACCACTCAAAGAAGCATTTGATAACGAGTTTCAATTGAATGATGCACCCACGCAGTGCATGGATAGTTGCGCCATCTTGCATAAGTAGTTTTAAAGGAATGTACTCGTTGACACTTCGGAAAGATGAATATGGATTGACCGTGATGGAGTTAATGTCAAGAAATGATAGTTTCATCGGTGTATGTGTGCAATAAATACTTTTAAAAAAATTATTTTGTTTTCATTCGCCTTCTCTTCGTATTATATATATATATATATATATATATATATATATATATATATNATCTAGATGTGTATAAGAGACAGATATATATAAAGTGTTAATGTATTTCCTTATTATTCTGAACTAGCTAAACCTGTGCGATTAAAGGAAACTAACATTCTGTAAGATAATATGAATGTTTAATTTGATTTAGGCTTTCTTTCACCACTCTTCCACTTAGTGATTCGCAAATCAAGACAAAGACCGAGACTATAATAGTCGTGATGATGGTCTTGTTCTTGTGTACTCTATCTTGGTCTTACTATAGAAACGTTTATCTTGGTGTTGGGTCTTGGTCTTGTGCGTCGAGTCTTGGTCTTGGTCTTCTATGATTGGGTCTAGTTCTAATTTTTTGAATGTATACAATTCTATACGAACTAGTGTATTAGATACATATTATAAGATAATGATAATTATAATGAAATGATAATGAAACATTTTTATCATAGTCCTAAATTTATGGTTCTGCTAGCTTCATGTCAAATTGTAAGAACCATACTAAACTGTTAGAAATAAACTATTATAATCAAAGGAAAGCTTATTGAGGACTTAAGACTATTTATTGACTTATTTTTAACAATAATGTTATAAACAAATACTATAAAAATAATGTCTGTTGTATTTCAGGTTAATATCAAGTTGGCAGAACCATGAATTGGAAGTCTGTTCTAGTCTTCATTTGGTTCTACTAAAATGGTTTTGCCAGGTTGATGAATCTCCTTTCGAAGTTGATTTTTTACTCGAAATCTTGCAGGCATGGTCTTGCTCTTGTTCTTGCTACTACAGTCTTGACCTCTGTCTTGCATCGAGTATTTGGTCTTGGTCTTTCATTTTCTGCATGACCACATACCATGGCCAAGAAAGCAAGACCAATACACGAATCATTACTTCCACTATCTACGGATACTTGCCGAGTTTTCAGTAACTAACAGAGTTTTCAGTGATCGATCGATTGATCTTAAGCCTTTCGCCACTTTTATTCATTAAGTAGGGCGATTCCCGATAGCAAACCGCTCGACATCCATTTTTGTGAGAATTATCTATGAAGCTCTTATAAAAAATGAGAACTAAGGACACACACAGATATACAGTATATACAAGTGGGGCAGTGACACGATTTGTTTACAAAACACCAGATGTAACTACGCAAGCGTGTAGTATCGTCGTGGAGCAGACAGAAAATGGAAGAAACTGGAAATAAATGTTCATTGAAAAATAATAAAGAATAGAACGATTCCCATAACCGTAATATAAAAAATCAAACTATTTACCTATTAATATTTTTTAAATTCAAATTGTATACCTTGTACGACATTATCATAACATAAAAACATTTCGGATTTTTATTTCCGTTCCTTTTTTCTGATTTGAGTTATTTTTTATATTTTTATTATATTATAAAGATCATTTATAATGACATCTTTTATTCAAAGAATGAGATAGTTTCTTTTTCCTATTACTTAAAGATAATTTATCTTTAAGGTTATCCAGTTTTTAAAGAATAAGGCTTATGGTAATCTTCACGGCGTCGATATTTGAAGTTCACTCACCCCGATAATGCTTATCCTCTTGACCGGTTAAAACCTCTCCGATAGCGAAGCTATCCGTTGTATAGAGCGGGTGAAAGATTATATCTATCCAACCGGTAAGAACACTGTTAGCTACGGACGCTATTAGCTAGACTATTTTATTTACCTGGATATATGGCAGATACCACTTTCCCCCATCTGCTAGTTGTAGGCAAGTTTCACTCGGTTTCATATTTAGCATTCACAATGTAAATAGGGCATCAGAACATTTATGCACAAATCACGAAACTCATGAACATCTCTCAACGAATATGGTTTATACCAGCTTCGCCAGACGCCTCAACGCTCTCAATTTTTAAACTAAAATATTCAAGTAACATCCTTTTCAAACAAATGTGCCTTGATGTAATTTTTAAATTCTGTTATTTCGAAATAAGGTGAAATAACGGGGTATCGTCAAGACGTCTTTTAGTGCTCTAACGTACGATACTCCATTTGTGTGATTTACCCTGTCCGGTTACACAGAAAAGGAACGAAAATTCTTGGAGACATTTGCGTATTAATGTATATTATGTATCGATAACTACTAGATAATTATACTGATAATTCAATTACTTTCCCTGCGATTTCTCGAAATAAATAAATGAATTTGATCAGAAACATTCACCAGTATTTTTTAATACAATACATTTATCTAAAGATAACTTTTATGTAAATACCGATTATTGTATGAGAAGAAAATGTATCGAACACCTATTTAAGCACAGTAGTTCGTAAATTTGAAAATGAGTTTAAATCCCGATTATTATGAATATAATTTGGTCTATAATGGTATTGGTGTTTAAAAGGAGAGTATTTATGTCGTAATGGTTGTAGTGCATTCTGATGAGTTTCTTGGTGAATTATTTGGTTTTACACCTTCTGCATGTTGCACATAGGATGTAAACAACTTCTAAACAGTGATTCTTTTATAGTATTATAAAATAAATTACTTAAATCTCACTAATTTGAACGCGTATAGTATTTTTCTAATAAATTGTCAACTTTCATGTATTCCACCAGAAGTGTTCCATGTCACAGCAATTAACTATATAGACACAAGAAGTGTATATTTTACTTTTTTATTTTAATCTAGAGGGACGTCGAAACAGTATGATGCTGTTATTGTTTTGTGCTTTTTTTTTCATGAGGGATGCACTGCAATTAGAGAAACCAAATGGCAGTTTTTTGTTTGTAATATTTCTTTTCATTGAAACCCTTCGTCCTTGATTTTCTACGTACAACTCTTTTTTTGAAGCAGATAAATGATTGTAATACATTGTAAAAACTGCCAAGTAATTTCGTAAAAACCTTTTAGTGTGGGTTGCGTCACTTAGTTTTAATGAAATCTGATGAAAGTCAGAGTTACGGAAGCAAAGCTCGCTGGTCGGTTTACACTTTCTGTGACACATAAGTTGCTTTTTTGCAATATCTGTGTTTTGTTTCTTATACCGACATGTAGAATAATCTTGTGATCACGATAACTATAATTTTTTAATGATTACAGCTGAGATCTATTTTCTTCCTGATAGGAATAGTATTGAAACTTCTTTCGTATCCTGCATACATTGTCAGTTTTGTATGTAATGGCTTGAAGCATAATTTTGTGATATTTTACAAAATGTTGAATTTTCCAGAATTAAGTTTAGGTGAATTGGGAAATAAAATATTCCACACTAACGTGAATTACATTGTCTTATTTAATTTAAGATGTATGAATATTTCTTTCGTGTTTCAATTCTCACAGAATAAATATTTGTGAACCTGATATATTTTTCTCTCTTTCGTTTCTCTTTTCTGTAGTTACATTATTGATTGGGAGAGGGAATATTTTGTTGTGACGTGTTTTATATTGACATAGACTTCGTTTTGTAATTCATCCTTGATTTAATTAATTTCTAATCCGACAAGAGAGATGGGCGTGGGCATGGACTTCGGTGAAATACATATGGCTTACCATATTGATTAGACTGTGTGCTGCAGCCTAGCTGCTCGTGGCTGTTGCTCCTCGGACAGTTCATCTCCTGCGGCGCGCCATCGCATCATATTTTCATGTTGGTTAATGATTTTCATTTACCCACACATTATTTGAGGAGAGGAATAATTAAAATTTACTTAATTAAAATGTTTGGGTGCATTTAAAACACATTAATATGTTGATGCCTTTTAACATTCGAATTGAATAAATGAACTATTTGTGAAAATAACACGATATGTATGTAAAGAAAATTAGGAGAGTTAAATTTTACGTAACTTCCTTGTCTGTTTAAATTGTCATTTCAGTTGGAAAAATGTATCTGAAGAAAAACGTGAAAAGAGAGGAAAGCCTTGTTGTCTAAACATTGAAGTTATTTTTCCCTTCGTCTCTAAATCCTAGTGGTAGAGGAAACATTCGTTTGGGAGGGGATGGTGAGAGAGTGGAAGGAGGGAACGCCTTGGGGCCATGCGCGGCGGTGAGGCGGCTGTTGCGGGCAACGGCTCTGTCCCATGAGCCATCGACGCGCCCCGTCGCGCAACACGGCGTCGCTAATAATAAAGAACAGCGTGTTCATACTGGGAGGCCATTACCAATTACGGATCAAGTCGACTGGGGCTGCAGCCTCTCTACGCCTTTCAACCCTTCCCAACTCTAAAAAAACAAGCAAAAGTAGGCTGACCATATTTCGCCATCACTGTAAATTAAAATCGTATTAAGATTTATGATGTTAGCGTAACATCCCTTTTGTCGAAAAGAAAATATATGTTCTGACTGATAATGTGAAAATGGGTGGGAATCGGAAAAAATTTGCTTGTTTATTTCCTTTATTTTTGACGTTTTATTTTCTTAACGGGAGAGAAATGCCACTGCACGTGGCTTAATTTGAGCCTAGGTAATTCCTTTGTATTCTACAGTTCATTAAAATGTGAACTATTTTCCATCTGTAATTCGTTATATTAGATTTTTGCTTCGTAGACATTTTCTCAACAACTCTCTTAAGCATTAGCTTTTTTGACCTTTTTTGTAATGATTATTAAGAAAAGAAAGTATCACAGAATACTGTTGACTTTATCATTGCGATTGAGGCAAAATATCAGTCATCATTAGAATAGAGGTAATTTTAGGCTACAATCAATGTTAATGTGGAAAAATGTTTTAATTTTTAACATGTTTTGTTTTCTGTTTATTTCTTTATTTCTCCCGTTTTTTTCTTCCTTTCTCAACAACTTCCCAATCCGAATTTTATAAGAACTAAGAAAAATTGAAATTGACAAACAACTTAAATGTGTAATATTCCCTACTAATTACAAGAACATGTGATTCATGAAAAAATATTGAAAATTGAATGTAGATGTCAAAACAAATATTGCTTCTTAAATTGAACAATGGTATCTATTTTTTATCTTCTTTTAAGTCATGTCTTTCTAAATACTTCTTTACTTCTCGTACATAAAATTCCGAAGTCAACTTATTACATTTCCTCAAAATAAATATAAATACCATTGGATGCTTCTAGTCCTCTGGTTCTGTTAGAAATGTGTCTCACTCCATATTTACGTTTCTTTTTCATCTATGTATATGAAAGTTTGATGTCGGAGTGTCTCTGGAACTCTGGAATTCCTGGAGCTATTTCAACCAGACTTGATACACAGACGACTGGTTATCTGAAAACAAGCACTGGGTGAATAAGACATCCCTGACATCTGTAGGGAACGGGTTGGAACGTTTGACAGGTAAAAATGATCAAAAACGTCCTATATTGGTGTTGATTACATAGTTTCGCGGTCGCAGAAGTGAAGAGTCACGCTTTCAATGCCGCTTACGTCCACGATCACTCTTTATGAGGGAGTATACTCCCCATGGGTAGGGGATGAAATGTAAAAATAATTTAAAATGACTTATGTTAGTGTTGAGATCATAGATTTCGGGGTCGCTGAAATTGGTAGTGACATTCTCGAAGACGCCAAAGTCCATAATAAGCCCGTATCCCTTGCATCCCTAGGGAAGAGGGTGCTTCGTACAGATTATCGACAGTGATAGATATCATTGACGAGTTCACAGTTTTCGGCATTGCTGCATTTATATAACATCCTGTAATCGTGTAAGGCTATATTGTCACCATGGGAAATAAGACACCTCTAGCACCCCCTGAGTACGGGTTGAGAATTGGTTGACATGTAAAAATATTCGTAAGTTACCGAAATTAGTGTGGAGATAAAAGGTTTCGGGACCGGTAATTATTTGTCGGTGACATTTCCGATGCTACTTAAATGATCAGTCCCATACACCCCAGTACCTCAGGGATGGGTATGAATATAAAAATTATCGAAAATGATATCAGTTCACGATTTTCGGCGTTGCTGAGATAAATGGTGTCAACCCTTATTCCAAAATTTAAAAATACTTTCGGGGTATTAGGCCGCGTCGTTATTTTGTTTCGTTGGCGTCTCCGTAAGGTTCTTAGTAGCTCTTGAAGCAGTTGGTTGCAAAACCAACGAAACGTTGAGTATCAACAAAATGACGTGGCTTAATACCTCAAAAGTATTTTTAAATTTTGACCAAGTTAGCCGTGAACGCCTGCATCATTATTTTAACCCCTTATTCCGTTTGTCTCAATTCAACCCCAATGGAGAATAAGACATCCCAAGCCTCTCTGAAGGGAGAGTGGGGACGAGATGACACGAAAAATAATGAAAAAGGACCGATTTATATCGGATTCATAGTTGCTGAGATAATTAATCTACCAATGCTGTCACGTTCAAGTTCACATAGGGTACGGCTTCGTGAAAGCTGGAATGGGAAGGACAAGACAAAGTAATTTAGAACGACTATTATTAGAGTCGAATCCATGGTTTACCGGTTTTCTGATATGAATTCCGGGTGAAGTTATGTAACCATTCAAACCACATGAGATGCAAGACGCGTAACACACTAATATCGTTTTTTAGTTTTTGTGTCCTTTATGGTGTTAACCCGATACCCTTAAGCGTAAGTTCAGATGACAGTTTTTACTTTCCATTTACTGAAAATGTATAAGGGAAGTATTGTAATCGGTCAAGAAAAAAAAGAGATCCTTCGGGTCTTTACAAATTGGCTCCAGGAGAGACTATTTCAATTTTTTAAATTCTGTGTTTAAGAAGATCGGAGTGGATGAAATCAAGAACACACCGGGTAATCGCCTTGGATTTCATACTTATTGGTTCTAGAATTAATTCCAAAATATATCTTAGCGAGTGTTTAAAAAAAGCAAACATTTTCTCAACATCAGGGAAAATAAGAGACACATTCCAATACTAGCAAATCATTGCTCCCAACCAACTCTCAGTTTCCGGTGTCTTCATGCCAAACGCTCGTTTGGCTGAAGTTATTCGAGAACTGGACACCTAAACTACGACACTCACAGCGGGACACAGTAATCATCATAGGTGGGCAGAACGATATTAACTTGGGGGGTTAATTTAACGCTTCTGAACATTTACAAAAAGTAAAAAAGGCATCTCAACACACGAAAATAATACTCCCTAGCCTGCCCTCACACTTAAACGTTACACAAATAAACCACGAAATTAACCTGGCAAATATCTCCCCAAAACATCACATTGTGGACACAAAAATCACATTTTTATTTGCAATCACACCTGACTGCCAAGGACTTTACCCAGCACGGTTTAACCTGAGATCGTCTGGAAACCATCACTTCGGTTGTCTCTTAGCGTCACATCTGACCTCACATTTTCCTCCTCCTTCACCCACTCGTACACCTCTTCCACCTCTCTCTACTCCTACCTCATCACCTTCCCCTCTCCGCATCCCTCTGCTCCTACCTCATCCTTCCCATCCCATCTCCTTCCCCTGTCCCTGATCTTTCACCCCCTCCTTCCTCATCTCAGTCGCCCTTAACTATTCCTACATCCTCATCTCTTTCCGGCCCCATACACAATTACAACTTGCGCTCAAAAGTACGATATGGTGCTCGTAGGTTACAATCGCGTTCGGATGCGTCGTGTGGGTCTGATCCGGGACTACAAGCTGTACTTAATTAATATTCCCCTCCAGTATCTAACTTCGATTTTCATTTGTTGAGAATCACAAACTCTTTGTGAAAAAAAATTATATTGCATCATAATGTCCAATCCCCTTCAAACAAATTGACAGACATTAAAATTATTGTTCACGAAAATCCATTCGATTTGCTATGTCTCACAGAACATTGGCTTTCAACAAACATCATCAAAGATACTTATATTTCTAATTATTATTTAACAAGTTCGTACTATCGACAAAATTTTAAAGAAAAACATCCTCACGGAGGTACGTATATCTACGTTCGTAATGATATTTTATCTTCTCAATTGTCAGGCTACGAGAACTTCTGCGTTGATAGCGTGTACGAATTTTCTGCAGTTAATTTGATCGATATAGGTATTATTGTTTTATGTATTTTTAGACCATAATTAGATCTTGACATATTTTTTCGGAGTTTTGAGACTATTCTAAAACGTATTACACGCAAATCCAAAAAATCTATCGTTATATGTGGTGATTTCTCCATAGCTTTCCTCAGTGCTTCTGACTCCACAAATTCACCCATAAATCGATTCAAGAATTTTATCGACTTCTTCAACCTTGAAACTACGAAAAACGACCCCACTCGCCTCTCCAGTTCATCTCAAACATTGCTAGATCAGATTATTGTCAACAATGAAATCTCGTATTTCTCTGAAGTGTTTAGCGCCGAATACAGCGATCACCTTGCGCGAGTGTTCACCATTGAAGATAAACTGAAACCACTTAAATCATTTACTAGTATTCTAGACAGTTTAACGACACAAATTTATCCATATTTATAAAATTATTTGCGTGAGGAAACTCGGAAATATGTTTACATGTGCCAAAACACCGACGACAAATTCAGTGTATTTATTTCAACATTCCTAAAACATTACAACTGTTGCTTTCCAAGAAAATGCAAATTAATTAATACAAAGAAATACAATAGATGGATTACTCAAGAGACAAAAATTTCTTTAAAAAAAACGCCGTTTATATTATCTTTCAAAACTCTATAAGCAACTTCCCGAATACCATGATTATTTCCGTAAATATAAGACTATCCTCCAAAAAGTAGTCTATGCAGCTAAAGTTGTGGAAAATGACAGGCACATACTAAAATCAGACAACCGGACGAAAGCCATGTGGAATATTGTTAAAAATTACACGTCAACTTCTGAAAATCGCGAAGAAAATATTTCTTTTCTAAACGATAGTAAAATCGTATCAAATCCACATGCCATCGCATGTGGATTTGTTTAATTCTTTTTTCTCAGAAGTAGGTAAAGTAACGAACTCAATATATTCAAATCAATGTCCTCCAATTATATCTACCCACGTGTCACATTTTATGTTCACTTCCGAAACTAACGCCAGTGAAGTCATGAGAATCATCAGCTCATTAAAAAAATAACTTTTTAACAGGCATAGATGATATACCCGAGTTTATTGTTAAATTTTCGTCCCACGCTATATAAAATCCACTCATTAATATTTTTAATACGAGTAGTTCTTTATCGGAAGGGGTGTTTCCTAACATATTGAGGAGAGCTAAAGTGAAACCTTTACACAAGAAAGGAAACAAACTTTATATTGGAAATTACCGACCAATATCTCTACTACCTACTTTCTCAAAAATCCTAGAAAAATTGTTCTATAAGCGTCTTCTATATTTTTTATCAAAAAATAACATTCTCTCTGACGATGAACACGGTTTTCGGAAATTGTTTTCCACTACAAGCACCATATTTTCTTTCATAAACTATGTTACCACATCTCTTGACCGTGGAGAAAATTCTCAGCGTGTTTATCTGATTTATCAAAAGCATTCGATGTCATTGATCACGAAATTCTTCTGTCAAAATTACAATCTTTTGGCATTCCTGAACTTGAGCATCAATGGCTAACTTCTTATTTAAAAGATAGACATCAACAGGTCGAAATATCCTATACTAAAAATTAAATACTTCAGCGTTGTCTTTCAGAAACAAAGCCACTTACTTGCGGAGTACCCCACAGTTCAATTCTCGGCCCTATACTCTTAATATTGTATGTGAACGTCATCATCCACATCAGATTGCAAAATGGTTCTTTTTGCTGATGACACTAATTTACTATGTAAACACGCCAACGCTCAAAAAGTTTTGTCTAACCTTTCGACTTGGTTCCATGCAAATCGTCTCATTGTAAACACTGACAAAACNAAACACTGACAAAATATAATTTCATAATAGTATCACAATACCCTTACCCCAGGTTTCACTTTCGTTTAATGGTACACAATTAAAAACTATTATTAATACTAAGTTTTTAGGTATTTTTATTTAAGACAATATCAAATGGAATGGTCATATTGACAACCATAATTCCAAAATAAGTAAATTGTGTTACGAATGTTAATATTGTTAGTCCACATATATCCCGTTGCGTATATTTTGCAAATGTTTAATCCCGTTTACGGCGTTATCTTCTGGGGCAATTCCGGACAGAACCTCCAAAGTTTCAAAAGAGGATTGTTCGGATAATTTGTAAATCTCACTCCCGAATCTCTTGTAAACCTTTATTTAAAGAACTAAATATTTTAACTCTTCCCTGCATTTATATGTATGAAACGGTCGAGTTTGTTATGACCGAAATACTAAAGCAACAACCTTATTTCAAGCAATACTCGCAATAAGAATAAATTCATCGTCCGAGAGTGTCAATCGCATTTTGCCAAAAAGGGCCGTATCGTTCGGGAATCGTTCTATATAATTACCTACCCAAAAATATAAAAGATATTATGAAATTGAATCTCTTCAAATACGCAGTTAAGAGCTACATACTGCACCATTGCTTCTACACTGTAAAACAATTGATTGATTTTGATAAAGATTAAAGACGTCTTACTTTATCACGCCATTGTTGTAGTGCTTTCAAAATATCTGAGAACAATTTCAAAACTATTGTCCTGCAAGCATGTCTTGTTATTCATGTAAATTTAGTTGTATAACTCAACTGTATCACCGTTGTGTACATTAATTTTCTAGTCCCATGCTGACCCGGGTTTTTCTCCGGTTTTCCTTCGGGTAGGTGGTGATTTTTTATCAAGACTCGCTGGGCTCTTTCCTTAGGTCGGCATCAATTGAAATAATTTTTAGCGAATTTATTATTATTTAATAGTAACGAATTATAAACAATACTTTCCGAATGATTTATAGTTTGATGATATGTGGTTTTGAAATAACTTTTCTGTGTTTTATTAAATACAATATTTGTTGGTATTTGTTGATACCATAACACTTGTCGAACTATTTGTCGTCATTAGGAGTTGGTTGAAATATTAAATCCGCCTCTGCCTTAGGGTAGTTGATCGGAATTGATGGGATGGTTCCTTGCTTGCTTCCGGAGAGTAAATTAGTTTATCATCCTCCACGTGGTCATACGCAATTTGTAACGGCTTATTTGACAATAAAGTTTATTATCATTATCATTTATGGAAAACATTCTCTGTGCATACCAATGGGGATATGAGAAATAAAAGTTGTAGACATTATGGAATTCATGTGCGCAAAGTCGCTGGTATTCTAATCTAATTGAAATCTGTTTTTATTAGTATTCTTTTTTTTTCAGGTGTTGTGCTTCAATTAGCTGACTATTTCGATGCAAATTGTATTGATGTAAGTATGTTATTTAATGTCGGAAAAATGTTAAACACTGACATAATCTATTGCGATTATTTTATAATTGATTTTTAAGAATTTCGAACTAGTTTTCCTGGTTTAAAGAGTAAAGTACTATAAAAATTTAAAAAATACACATTTTTTCGTTTTTTTCTTAAAAATTGCATCTTATTTCAGAGGTACGAGAATCGATAAACGTGAGTACTCTCAATGATGACCAGAGGAAAGAATCAACCCCCGTAAAGTATATTGATTCTTAGAAATTATTATGGATCAGATTGAAATTCTGCTAAAGAGAGAAAATTCGTAGCAATTAACAAGGAACACTACAATTAACCCGAAACCTAATCTTAGTTTTGAGGGTAGGTGAAATTGGAAAACTACGGTGCCAAGGATTTGCAGGATAAATCTGAAACACCATTCTGATTCATGCGCAAGCGATACCTGGCTGCAATACCTGACTTGTACTTTGGGTCACTTGTGAGAAACGGCGTGTAACTTAGAGAATATGTTTTCATTTTAACATTTTGCGATATCTATTCCAATTATTAAGAAATGAATGACTTGTGTGAAAATGAATATCCAAGTCCACGCACGATGAAAAGATCGTGCCACTATTGAAGAAACTGTTGATGTTTATAGGTAATGTTCTCCATTGTCCGCAATCAACCGTAATCTGCGAAAAATTCGTTTAAATAATCACAAATGTATGATGTAAAAAGATGTGTGATATAACATCCTTTAAACGTATAAACATGCTGCAATGATACAATAGACTGCAATGTAACTACTGTCGATGTTACATATAGTCTAATTTAACTCTAATACCTACAATGAGTTACAGATACTAGAGTACTACTATTATTTGCTGTACTGTTATTTATTTTATTCAAAACTTTCCAAGTTCCTCGGCCGAATGGCTACTTCCTGGGTTTAGTACACTTTTTCTCTTTATGTCTAATTACATTTTTTACAATAAAACAGTAACAAAGTTATCTCTATTTATACCTCACATCTTCTGTTCCACATTCTTCAGCATACCTACTGCAGTTTCCTACTGCGTGGAAGTTTGTTGCATTCCACTA
Source organism: Laupala kohalensis (assembly GCA_002313205.1). NCBI lineage: Eukaryota > Metazoa > Arthropoda > Insecta > Orthoptera > Trigonidiidae > Laupala > Laupala kohalensis. The sequence goes on from NNCF01126466.1 coordinate 275,126, forward strand.
TTTAGTTTTGAGAAGTTAATGCTTTTTTCAAAAGCATTATTTACACTACATATTCGTGAAATATGACGTATAGTTCCTTCTTCTCTTTGTATGTTGAGCAATCTGTCAGAGCAATCTGTCAGCCCGAACTCTGCCAGCTTCCGCAACCAGGACGCACTTTCTGCCCCGAAAAGTGGGCAGTTATGTGGCACATGGTCTAGCGTATCTTTCCCGTTACCACAAATGCAGATGCTGCTTTCCGCCATATTTATACGGTGATAATAAACATTGAAATTCCCATGTATGAGAATTTCCATCATCGGTGGCATTGGTTGAAACCACTTACGGTTCTCGTAACTGTATCGCACACTGGGAATAAACTTGTATGTAAGCCGTCCTTCTAAGGCTAACCCCCACCGTATGTCCCTACATTTAGCCAGTTCTGTCCCAATTTTCTCTTTCCATCCCTTGTCTCCGTACTGGATGTTCACTGTCCCTATTTGCACCTCTTCGCCACATCGCGCCTTGTACCGTAGGTAATGCTTATCTATTTCCAACTCAATGGGCATTAAGCCTTAGAGCACCAACATAGCATTTGTGGAAACACTTCGGTAAGCATCGCACCAACTTATAAGGCACATCCTCTGAAAGTTACTGAGGCATCTGGTCATATGCGTCAGTTTTGTTCTTCCATACCATGATGTACCGCAATATGTTATTTGTGGAAGCATAACTCCCTTATAGAGCTGCACCAATGGTATATCTATTAATGCCTACTCTCATGTGCCCATAGATGATTATCTTGATCTTTTTTTTTTTTTGCGTAATTTACATTTTCTTGAAATGTTAGCTTCTCGTCAATCATTACTTCAAGGTACTTAAGTGTTTTCCGCAGTTGCCTTCGCCAGATGGGAAAGCGTTTTATAGAATCCCGTCGACTAGCACGCTGAGCCATTCCGAAGTCCAATCCCTCAGACTTTGCTTGTGAGATTGTGAGCTGCAGTTCAGTACATGTCTCCTCAAATATCCTTAGTACCCGAGCACTTTCTTCTTCCAATTGCCTCGTACTATTTCCTTCCACCATGATTGCTATGTCATCAGCATAAGCGATTATATCGTTCTCCCTTTCCATTTCTTTAAGCACGACATTGAGGACTATATTCAAAAGTATAGATAGTAGAGTTTCCAGTCGAATAGAAAGTAACACAGAAGATCGACGTGAAAATTATATATATGAAAAGACTCATTCCAGATTTGACAAAATGGGGCGTGCTTTGGTTAATTAGATTTTCTCTCTTTCTGGTGAAGTTTTAAAAATCCAGAATGTAGATTTTTATGTTTCGAGAAACATTCTTTTTCACTTCCAACGACTCCTCTATAAATCGAAAAAAATCTCTATCATTTTGAAATGTAATATTTTAAAATATAAACTAATATCATTCGTGAAATTTTTTTGTTTACTTATGTATCTTTTAACTCTGAAAATATGCTCAAAAATTATTTGGTGGCACGTACTAAAAAAATCGATCAAGAGGGATGGAACCCGCTATACGCTTTTTCACCAAGTGTTCCTACTTCTAAAAGATTTAGGTCGTTGAAGGGATTAAGTCATTCAATGGAAATATTTAAATGATATTTCATTTTTTAATTTAATGGATTTGAAGGTGTCGCCGTGCCTCGAGCAGACTTTTCGATGCCTTAACTGCTCACTCTTACGCCAAGATGTACTTTTATAGTAATAAACAGACGCATAAAACTTTAACACCTCGATTTCTCGAAAGCCCTTGAGAGTTGCATCGTATTATAGCAACATTAGTTACATCTAGGAATTAACAACACTTATGCAAAATATGAACGAAATCTTTGATCCGTTGTGGGTATGCATCCCAAATAGTCAAAAGAGGCAATTTTAATTCATTTACAAAGGATGCAGTATAGGAGAGGAAAAGTTGTATGAAAGTGAGGTGTTTTAGTACTATATTTTGTAAGCTAAATTCCAATAAAACGGGAATTAATTAGCTTTGGAAGACTTTATCGGTTTCTGGGCTCTTTATGCTGAAATGATAGGTTGAACAAGAATTAACTACATTTGTACGACAAGAATAGTAAAAGCAATGAAAATAATATACAAAATGCAACCAGATAATTACTATGTCGCCTGGCGCTCTTCCCAATCTATTTCTAGGGGTCTTGTAAAAGGGCAACTCATATTGTATCTCGCTAAAAAGTTTATTTTATTTATTTATTAAATTACCGTCGTTGTCAATTTAACAAGTTGGAGCGTGGATTCGCGAAAATTCCAACTTATTAGGCTCCCACAATATTCCCGATTTCATGGAATAAAAGAACTTAGCACATTTAAATTAATATTTATTCAATAAAAGAACATAATAAAAAGTCAAAAGTACATAAGTTCAATGTTCTTTCCCAATTCACTCATACATTCACCCTAAAAACTACCTCCCTTACTTAAATAATAAGTCGCGTTGCGTTCTAACTAATTGTCATTAGCGTCTTAATTAACGCTGTTCTGCGTGGGAATTAATGTGAGTTACTTCATAACACATCTGATACATCATAGGTGAATGAAAAGCTGTTTATATGTGAAGGCTTCACAAACATGAAAAATAGATCTCTCCGAGGGTGATAATTGCTTCTGTAGGTGAATGAGATGACGAAAGTTCGCGGTGTCAGCATGTTGAGTTGACCTTGAGTAACTCGGTAGTTACACGTCGGCCGAAGTGCTGATCTGCGTCGGGTGTCGTGATAAGACACCCTATGAGTTAATTGAAATAGCGCGTACTATTGCTCTCGGGAACTCGTAAACTTTTGTTTCGGTGCGTTGAGATATGACGATCGTCACTGAGAAGTTCATTAAGGTCGACTGGACCTTTTCTTATTCAGTCCCTCGATCTCGTCAGAAACAAAAAAAAATGTTCGCGCTACCCCAAAACACGGGACGCAGTATTTCAGGCGATCACGACGTAGTGTTTCGGGATTGATTGTATCGGTTTATTGATCTATTTCAAACGTTTTACAATGTAAAAGAAGGTTAAGTTTGTTTTATATTTCACCACTATGTTTAATATTCTTCTTTAAACATATGTATTGATTTTTCAAAGAAAATTCATTACATCTGAATTTCTTACAATAGTTGCAACAATAGACCATTTTTATTTTGTTTCACAAAAAACTTTTTATTAAATAGGAATATGATTAGTTATTGTACGATGAATATTAGTAATATAGAACGTCAAAGTAGCATGTAATGTTACTGGTGACTTGAAATGTTACACGAAAATAATTGATATTTTCCTCATTGGCCATCAATATTCATCAACTGCAATCGAATTATGATGCTTACATTGTATGTGAAGAACTGAAAAAAGTGTTGTTTGATTTATTGGTAATTATTATGTCATGCCGCGTAGCGTGGTGGGTAAACTCGAGTCTTAGATATATTGATTTTAGGAACACGTATACCAATAACTTGAAAGTGCATCTGAACTGTAAAATTTAGTTATTAGTTGTCTTACGTTAAAATAGCCTTTATTCACTTACGTGTCGTATGAGTTATGTGACTGATTTTCTGAGGTACATATTTGTATTTTATGTTCATTGCAAAGGCACTCAGCGGAATACTTTGGGTATATTTTTCTTTATTCATGTAATTTTTAAGTCTCTTTACGATACATAATTTTAGTTCAGGTTTCAACGATTTCGTGAAATAGTAATTATATTAGTTTATTTTCCCTTATATACGTATCATTATAAGTTAGTAGTTGTTTTACTTATTGTATCTTTTGCATGCAGGTGGCCTATGTTTACTTCTTGAGCATTACCACTCAAAGAATAAATGATCAGTTTTCAATATAAATATTTCGAGTATGTATTGAGACTTGCGGACATTGATTTCCAGCCTCGACAAATTACGTACGTACGATTAATCCAAGAAAGTGAAAAAGGTATTTTATTAAACCATAATTATTAAATTAATGTTGCATAGCGCAGTGACAAAACACAAGTTCAAGATATAATTTATTTCATTAACATAGACATTGTTGTAATGTTGGTAGTAATATACCAACAACTTAGAAAAAATAGTTTAGAATGTTTCTGAGAGGCAGATCTGAGGAAGACATATTTTTATTTGAAACTTATTCATGATAGTAAATACATACAATAAATCACAAATGTTTGTGAATTTCTATTAAATGAATTATACGGTGCCGCAAAATATTTTGGATTAAGTATCACGAGATGTACTCCGCGTACGATAGTCTAGCAATAAGGATTTATGCTCTAGATGACTTGGCACGGGCACACTCACCAAAGGTGGTATGTCTGGGGGGGGGGGTAACCTCCAGCGAGCACAAGCGAGTCGGATCATAATAAGAGGATAATAAATCTCAGTAACGTCAAAGTTACAGGAAGTCCTAAGTCTGGGACGGAGCTTCTCGGTGTCTTTAGTTGATAAGAGCAATATTCCACTTTTGGAAATTATTAAAATTTTTTGAGTGTGTGTTACTTAATTGATGATTCTTTGAAAAATAATGTTTGGATTGTGTTTACCAATATAATTTTATATAACCTCAATTCTAATAGACATCTTTCTGTTTTTGACGAGAAATCGTTTCAATTAATATCTTTAAATAGATTCATAAAAGGTAATGATCAGATTTTGATTACTAGAGCTGATGAAGGTCAGATTACTGTGGTTTTGGATATTGTTGATTATAACAAGAAAATATTACAACTTTTTGTAATACTACTACATATCTTTTTTTTATATTGTGGGACTTTAAGGCTCGTCAACATCGAGGTCATTAGAGCCCTTTACTATATATCAATCTAAGATAGATCCTTGTAGGAATATCGCTGGGGAAAGAAAATTTATGATGAGATTGTGGTTGAGGAACTGTTGGATGGACAATAAAACATGATAAACCAATTTGTCTCTATGGGAATACACCTAGATGCTATGGTCTAACAAATCCATAAAAAAGATTGCCCTCTGAGAATAATAGTGTCTTCTATTGGAAGTAGCACCTATAATCTTGCCAATTATTTGGGGGACATTATTTTTCCCTGTTTTCCTGTGCCAAAGTCTGATACTAAAGATAGTTGGAATTTTGTTTCTGATATTAAGAGTTAAATAAGAATGACACCTTATTGTCTTTAGATGTCTCATCTTTGTTTTCCAATTTACCATTTGAATTAATTGTTGCAGGTATTGAAAAAAGGAGTTATATTGAGGATAGTACTTTGATACTTAAGAACCAATTCTTGAATGCTGTTAAATTAATACTTATTAGTACTTATTTCACATTTCAAGACCAATTTTATGAACAGAACTTTGGTATTCCTATGCGTACTTTTTTGTTTCCAATATTAGCTGATATTGTTATGGAGGATTTAGAATTATTGTGCTTAGAACAGTTGAATTTCACTCCTATGAAGTATGTATGTGGATGACTCCTGGTCTCCTGGTGACAAGATAACACAGGTTTTAAATGGGTTTAATAGATATCATTCTAGAATAGTATTTACCAATGAGATTGAAACGAAAGTATGTCTTATCTTTTTGGATGTTAGTATTATTAAAGATACCAATAACTAGCTTATGACCGACTGGTATAGAAAAGATGCATTTAAATATTCTGTCAGCTCATCCTACAAATCACAAGATTAGTGTTATTAATAGCATAGTTGAGAGATCGATTAGGTTATCTGATAATAGGTTCTATAAAGAAAAAGAAACTTTGTACTTATATTCTAAGAGAAAATAGTTACCTATCAAAATTCGTCAACAAATTAAAAAGAAGGTTTAAGATATTAGAACAGAGGAGGAATGTAGGGGTAAGTGAAAGTCTGGTAAGTGATGGGTTTAGTTCTTTAGGCACTCGTAGAATGTTGGTACTCCCTTATATTAAAGGACTGTCAGATAACCTAAAACAATACATAAAAAAGTACGAGTGATGTTGTCTTTTTGTCAACTAATAAATTGAAACACATTATCAAAACTGGAAAGGATAAACTGAAAGAAATGAATAATACTCATGTGGTATACAAAGTAAGTTGTAAAGAGTGTGACAGCAAATATGTTAAACAAAGATACATTTGGCAACCAGGATTAAGGAACTAGAAAGAATGTGAAACAAAACTCGAATAGATTCAATGCCATCACCAACCATATGTTGGACAACGATCATGAAATAGGATAGGAGGATATCAAAATATTAGATAGGGAAGCTAACCTCAATAAAAGTTTAATATCTAAAATGTTATTCATAAAAAAACAATCCCATGAATGAACAAATAAATACTGTTAACTTAAGTGTCATGATAGGGTAATAAAAATAATTTTGTTGTATACTGGTTAGGTAGATTGCCCGAAACCAGTGGTTAGTCTTGGTACTACCTTGTTTCAGAGATGTTCATCCTGAGAGCTAAACTCCTCTAGTACCTTATTGTTTTTTTGAAGTTTAGGTCNTGATTTAGGTCACACATTCAGGTTGTGTGTTGTGGCAAATCTGTAATGATTTGATATACCTCTTGGTTTTAATTGTGAGCATATGTGCACGTTTTTTATTATATCGTTAAATATATGTTACATATTTTATATTATGTTTATTATTATATTGTAGTAAGGGCTACCCATTTGAGTAGCCGAAACACCGAAAATTATTTTAATAAACTAAACTGATGGTCGTGGGGAAGTTTGATTTGGATACAAATAAGCAATTCATACTTAAATCTTGGCCATACACTTTATCCTAACTGTAAACAGGATGAACTGGTACATCTTAAAAATAAGCGAGGACAAATTAGTTTATCCCAATGCAATCGGGATGCAGGGCATAATCGTTAAAATCCTTAAAAAGGGAAATTTAAGTGTATGCGAAAGTTGGAGAGGAATCAATCTACTTAGTATTTGCAGTAAAATCTTTAGTAGAACAATACTCCATCGCATATCAGCAGCTGTAGATAAGAATATCCGCAAAGAACAAGCTGGATTTAGATCCAATAGATCGGGTATGCTCACTGCGAATTATTGTTAAACAGTCCCTGTAACGGATCTCTCCACTTCACGCCTTGTTTATAGATTTTGAAAAGGCATTTGACTCTGTTAAACGAGAGGGAATCTGGAGAATCTTAGGAACGAGAGGAATGCCAATTAAAATCATTAACCTCATGAAAGCGTGCTATCTACATTTTAGATGTCAAGTTCTTCACAACGGTGCCCTTTTTGGACCATTTGAGACAGTGTCTGAAGTAAGACAGGGATGTTCGTTATCTCCTCCTCTTTTCATACTGGTGATGAATGTGGTCATGAGAAACACCATCCGCGACAGAAGAAGAGGAATAGTGTGGAAAATTAGTGATAGACTAGAGGGCTTAGACTACGCTGATGACATATGCCTTCTTTCACACTCCTGGGAACATTTGCAAGAGAAAGCTGAAACCCCAGAGATCGAGTCCGCAAAATCCAATTTAAAGATAAATACGAGAAAAACAAAAGAGCTACGGATCCAAGGTAGAAACCAAACGCCTATATCATTGGGAGGTGAAACAATAAGAAGTGTTGAATATTTTACCTATCTTGGTAGCTGTATCTCCAAAGATGGTGGCACAACTCAACACGTTTGCCCAAGAGTTCAAAAAGCCAGAGGTGCCTTTTACAAGATAAGAAATGTCTGGCAAGCAACAAACATTAGCATTATCACAAAAATTAAAATTTTTAATGCATGTATTAGGACTGTCCTTCGGTATGGATGTGAAATGTGGATGGTCTCGGTGGAAATCAAAAAGAAATTACAGACATTCATTAATAGCTTAAGGTTCATATTGAAAATCTGGTGGCCCAACACAATCAGCAATGAAGAACTGTGGAGAAAAACAAAACAAATGGATGTGAACACAAAAATCAAAAGAAGGAAATTCAACTGGATTGGACATACCCTGAGAATAGGACCGGATGATATCCCCTCCCCCAATGCTTTGGAATGGAACCCGCAAGGATCCAGGCCTCGTGGAAGACCACACAACACACGGAGAAGATCAGTTGAAAAAGAATACGGAAAAACTATTAAATTAATGAAAGTTGATGCAAGCAACAGAGTTCGCTGGAAGGCAATTGTTGATTCCCTATGTTCTTCTTAGGAATAATGGAACATTATTATTATTATTATTATTATTAATAATAATAATGTTCCATTATTCCTAAGAAGAACATAGGGAATCAACAATTGCCTTCCAGCTTAATAATCCAGATTAATAATAATAATAATCGTGATAAACTAGTTTGGCCTGATAGTCTAAACTAGTTTGCCCTGACCTACTCAGAACAAACTAGTTGGTAATATACTTCTCTTCATTGCGTGAGAAGACAATATATTTATAAATATCTGTACGAAAAAATAAAACTTATTTACCTTATTTACAATCTTTTGCACGTTCATGAGTCTGGGTAATATGGTGGAACACGTTCTCATTGATGTAGGGACATTTTTTTTTGAGGAAGATGAGAAATTAAATATTGTCACCACAAAACTCAGAAAGGCTATGCACACCCGGATATTCATGAACCCTCTGCCAAATTGGGATCCTAGACTGACTCAGAAGGGGGCGTGGGTATGAGGACGATTTCATTACTGAATTATTATTTCAATTCACGTTCCAGCAGATCTCTCATTGAAAGAAATACTTTGTCTACTTAATCAGCGATATATACCTGTCTAAAATGAAATTACTTAGAAAACTCAACAAACTGTTACTATTTAATGTGTTTCGTATTATCACATGTTGAGAAAAAATTTTATTCTAAAGAAACATTTTTTTCATCTTCGGTCCTGAATGAAACATTAATGAAATGTATAATCGTTTTGTAATTCATGTTGTACTATTATATTGATATAAAGCGTGTTAATGTGTATGTGCATTTTCATTTTCATTGGCGAATGTATTTGTGCGGATATAGATAATAGTATAGATAATATAGAGAATTTATGAATAAAGAGTTGCTTTTACCTTGCTAAGATATATAAGATAATTCAATATTGATACCCCCAGTTAGTTAATGAAGAACAGCTCAAGGACGACGAACAAGTTACAAAGAGTTTCAAAGTTACAAAGAGAATATAAGTGGAAAAATGACCAAAGGTTTGTCATGCAAAAACTTTTCACTTGGTTATTTTCCCTTTGTTGTATCGTTTCTTTTGTGCTTGTACAAAAAAACAGCAATTGCTGATCGATTAAAGGTTCATCGCAATTTACATGGTTAATGGTTTTTAACGTAACGTTAACGGTGACGATCACGGTTGAGTGTAATGTGTCGTGAGTTTTTGTGCTTCACAGTAGAAAGTGGAGGAGACGCGGCGCAGCATTGTGGTTGGGCCCGTTTGTTCACAGCTCAACAAACTTCGCCCTCTCCAGTTCCCCTACCCTTATTTCCTTCCATTTCCCTTTCTGTAGGTCGTCCAACGTGAATGGAAGCACGCATCCCTCTCTCTACTGGGGATCTTCTGGGTTTGCGATGCATCCTCTTTTCGTTTCCTGACGTCCATTTGAGAAAATTGACTCAAGCGAAGGTGACCTTCCTGACTCACGTGGACGGACGTAGGGATGTCGTAATCTTATCGTTTGAATTGAGACAACCGTGCACCCTGGACAAACCAAGTTTGACAAATATGTTTGATCGTTTATGGATGAAGTTAGTGTATTGCATACATTTCTCCATGTAACATCCAAACTATTTGACAAACTTGATGTCAAACTAATCTGATTGTGCATGGGTGACTGAAGACCATGATTAATCTTTGGTGTTCTTGAAGTGTAGGAATGTTTGTCTAAAATTATTTTTTAAATTTGGTTATTTAAGTTGACTCAATTAGAAATAAGTTGGTATATGCTCATTTTATCCAAACCAGTTCCAGAAAGCGTGTTGGGGATTGTTAACCCTTATCAAAAGATTTTAATTACACAGAATTCTTGCAAACAAGTATTACATATTTGAGATAAATATCTGCGTTTAACAATTTTCGGTATTTCACCATAAATGTTAGAGAATGCAAATGTTTGAGTTCTAAATAAACATAAATTCGCTCGAATCGCTAAGAGGAAATTCCGGAATCGCCACTACATGAGATATATCTACTCGTTGCAAAACTCCGAAGATATATAGTATTTCGAAGATTAGCGTTCAATTTTGTCGGTTTAGACGTGTACCTTCACTGCGTTATTTTCGTTTATGGCAACAGAATAAAAATAAATCTATATTTTCTGAATTTTTTAGTCGATGTAGCACTTACATATATATGAATGGTTTATGTGTAATAACATTTCAAAGCTAGAGTAGTGAATTGTTTGTGGAAATGACGTCGAAATTTATTTTCTGTTGTGTACGGCATTCTCGTCGCTCAATCGGTGAAAATTAAGATGACGCGATTACATATAACATTTAATCGATTTATCCCATATCTTTTCGTATAGATATATTTTTATGAGTAGTTTAATACGCGCTAAATTTTCGCGATTCCGGGGAGATTTCCAGAGAACATTGAAAGATACACCATTCAGAAGGACACTAACTGTTCAAGAGGGACACTGTTGATACATAAGTTGCTTGGTCACACTACCCTACAACAATCATGATTTGCCTTGAGATCCGCGGAGATTGGAACTCCGCAATTTCTTCACCTTATCACAAGGACGAAGTGTGAGTCCGACCGTTTTGATCCTCAGGATGTACCTCTTCTCAGGCTGAGAAGGCCTGAGACTCAGTGTAAACGTTTAAGCAGAAGTAAAAAACCTACGAACTCTCAGACATTTTAATGTAGGCCGTCGTGTCAAAAGACATGTCGTTAGGTGGAGTTGAACATCTGTATGATCTTTGAGAGTAATCCCAAAACTGATGACCATGCAATTCAGTTCAATCAGGTAGAGATATTTTTACTTACAGGAGTATTTTGACGACTGTAAAAGGTTCAAATTCATTGTATCTTGACCTGAACATGACGTTGTAATATTTGAAGCACGAATGATGAGCTACAGTATTAGCATTTGAGTCCTATTTTACTGCACCAAGGCCAGAGCGTTGGACCTTGTGAAATTGTAGGATTCAATGAACCACAATTTTATGTATTAGATTTCATCCAATCACCATTTCTCCGTCACGTAGGTTGATTACTTGGAGGTCAATCGGTCATAAACTTCCGAACAGGAACGAAATTAAATAAGCGAGGAGTCTAGATATATTATACGACCTTAAGAAATTGTGCAGTAAAAAGAAATACATGGAACTTTAAAATGCGCATTGTTTTCTCTTTTATTGTTATAATAATTGAAAGATAACCCTCAAAATCGTTAATTGTGCATCTTAAATATTTCGCCTTAAAAATGTTAAGCTTTCTCCATTTTTTAAATGGAAAGTCATTATTATTTCTGGTTGTCATGCTCTTTACAAAAAATAAGTAAATAAATAAATAAAAGAATGTGTGAGTTTCTTTCTCTCAAATCTTCTTGCTAATTTTCAAACTTTCTCAATAGTGTGGTATGAAGCAGTATTTTCTCTCTTTCTGTTATTTCACTTTTCATCTGAAGTATAACGCTTTTTAAACCAACGGGAATTTTCTGAACTATAATAAATTGAAGTTACAGAATAGTTTTGTTTGAAAGAAGACGTTTTATCGTACTTAAAAAATAACGTTATTATGGTAATTACAAAAAAGCAGTCGTGCATATTTTTTTAGAGAAGTAAATAATTTCGAACGTGAATCGTGGTAGAAACAATTATCTGTAGTTTAACATTGCTGACCATAATACACACGAAACCCGATTTTTTTCGTTATTTTTATTTTAGAAATGTGTGCTGCTCTCTTAAGAATTTACTTGAGTTCAGTAGCAGATTCGAACTGATAACAAGATCTCTTGATTTATATTCAAAGAAGAGGAAAACCGTAAAAGTGCATCAGTAACTCTGTCATGATAGTGCGTGTCATATGATTCCTTTAACATGCATTTTACAAGAGTGCCTGCGATGGGTAACAAAAGTCCTTTCCTGTATTTTATTCCTTCCGGACACATAAAGCGATAAGTGCCCGGCGTGGAGGCAGCGGCGGCATGTCGGAGGCGGGACCAATGTAACTGGAGGAGGAAACGGCCGGACGATAATAGTAATGCCCCTACCGATCGTCCGCGCCCCCGGAGACGCCCCTTGCAGTATTCATGGTCGGCGGTCGGTCAGGAAGGATCCGGGAAGTGGAGGAGATCGTGAGGGCAGGACGAGGAAGAAAGTACTCTAGTTGCAGTAAATATCTATAGCGAACATTGATACTTGAGATTACATGATCTTTCACTTTACGAAGTCGACTGGATGCAATGAAATATAAACTACAAGCTCTTACATATTTTTCTGGAAAGTAGATTGTTTAAAAATGTGCTGTTTGGGTTGTAGTACGTTTTAACCTTATCGCTTTATTGCAGATGTATTGTTATAGGATTTAGGTGTCGTCATTCATAAATCAAAATCATTCACTATAACCACATTGTTCAGACTAAAACACATTTCAATGACCTTTCATCACCGGTTAGCGACTGTGCCAGGGGATACATAAACAGTACAGTATCTTAATAATCGTGAATAGTCGTGAATGAATTTTATAATGTATAACAAAAGAACAGAAACTATACAAAAAAATATTTGACATCTGTATGTGGCTTTCTATAGCACATAAACCGAAATGCTTCCTTCCCTTAGGCCAACCTTACGTCGAGCATGTTCTAGACACGCGACGGAAACTCGAAGTAATCATGGGAGTCCTTTGGAAATCACTTCCAATGTTGAATTGTGGGGAGACCTAAATGACACGACTCCTAAAAGATACATATCCTGTGCGAATCGTACTAGTCTCACGCTATCTACCAGGATGGTCGCACGTCCGTTTGATCTCGAGCGTTGCTCACGTTTTGTCGAGCGAATCTATCAACGCGCGATCGGTTGGGGAAGGCAAGGAAAAGAGGTAGTGTATGGATTAGTTCATCTTCCATCCTATGTGCGTTGCTTTGATGCATTTTCACCTATTTAATAACATACACTAATTGGACGATTTAAAGTGCATTTGGCACACATTCAAGTCCGTTATGATAATTTCTATCCGCGCTTCATTTCACTTTGAACGAATGAATTGTGACAATGAAGGTGTGTATAATGTAGTAAAAACGAAAGTCTTAACGCCCCAATTCCTTTATATTTATTTATTTATGCTGTAATCAGCGAAAGAGCGTAATATAATTAAGGGTGACTGAAATAAACAATGAGGGTTTTGTTATGTATTTTTAAAATTTTTGCCCATGAATTCAGCGGCGCGAAGTGTTTCTCGGTTCTTAATATACTCAACTTTTTTGGTGCGTTTTTATACATTCTCTATTTCTTAGCTTTGAGAACAATAAAACTAACATTTCGAATAAAAATGTTTATTATGTTATGAATCCCGCTTTAACTTGTTAAATTACATCAGCTATGCCGAAGTATATCTTATTCGGTGAAGGTAAGGATAGGGATTATGACTGACTTGTCGCTTTTCAGATTCATCGTTTTTTAAATTATTATTTCGAACCTGTTTTGTTACTTTTCCTGGTTGTAAATTTTTTATCATCCTTTGCCAAAATAGTGAAAGTACGGATGGAGTTACTTTACGCCTTTTTTATTGTAAGATTTCTTTATACTGTGTAAGGCTTATTTTTTAAAGAAATTCGAATCTAACATTGCAAGTGTTATTTTCTTTGTTGGTCAATAATTTCTCTTTTTACCATGTATTCTGTGTACTTATTAATTTAAAAAAATATATTCATTATATTTCTCTCAAAATACGAAAGAAATTTCGCCCCGATGCCCCAAATTAATTCAAAGCTTTGACTTGCTGTACTACTGTGTGTTGACCGGGTTGCCAGCTATTGTCACTATTATGTTTGCGTATTTAAACCGTCGTGAAATTGTGTGAACATGTACACCGATTTGGAAGCTAAAATGACATTTCAGAACGGTACTTCTTAATGAAGTATCACAGTGAATTAAAGGAACTAAAGATATGTCTTTGCAGTTAAGAAATTTTCGATCATTTGGTGTATCCAATCTCTTCATCTTACTAAATCGGGAAGACTCGTTCAAATATCTGTGCGTGGTGCGCGCCGCGCCGCTCCGTAGCCGCTACGACGCAGGTGCGTTGCGACGCTACCTCGTTAGGTGGTGGCCGCCTTTTTGTTTGTTTTGTGACCATATTCAGCACGTCAGATCCCGTTAATTGTAGCTGTTGTGAACGAGGCTATAAGGCTCGGTGTTGCTGCATGGATCGTTAGAGAAAGCTTCCAAGCCAACAGGTCTCGCGCAGAATTGAAATCGATACGAGTGTTAACATTGAGCGCTAGGGGAGACAGCTTTCAGCGAGGGTATATCACGAGAGAGGAGAGGGAGAGCGAATATTGAACCCAGGTACGTGTCTGTAGTAAAAGAAACTGGGAAACGCGATGAATCGATTGTGCTGAAACAATAAATCTTGATATAGCGAGTTTTTGATTTTACTCTCCCAACTTGATTTTGGGGAAGTCCGGAGTGGATGGACCACTTACCAAAAAATTTTTTTTCCAAACATTTGCGAAGTTGAAGGTTTAAACCATCAATACACAGTTTGGAACTGTAAGTTCACCATTGAAATTATACACCGAAACTGTAAAAATTGTTTTTTAAATAAAACTGTTACGTGGTCTACCCACACCGAGGATATCAGTGTTAGATGGACAGATGAATCACGGACCAATCGCAAAAGAAAAATCATGGTGGAAAGTGGAAATATAGACTACGTATGATAAAACATATATAATATAATGCGAGATGTATGAAAATTTATTTTCAATAATGTACATGTTTTAGAAATAACACAGTTATACGTTTAATGAAAAAAGCACACTTTGATAAAATCTTCCTAGGTTTTATTTCCTGTAGATTATTTCATTCAGCTATAAAGTTATATCGGTACATTTTTCTCTTTTTGTATTTCCTGCTTTCCTCGGTGATCACATCACATATGCACCCTTCATGAATCCTGCGTGAGCATGACTTGCACTCGAGCCAATCATCTTTCTCCATTTCATTCTCCCGAACTGAACACAATCACAATACTCCTTCATTACCGTATATGTGTGAAACTTTAACAACATTCAATGTCCATGAGTATATTTTCTGATATTAATAAAGTAATTAAAATGAAATATATACTCGTATATATTTTTATGTCTCCTGTCCTCAGGACCCGGTGATGATCGATATTTGATTGAAAGTGCTCTTGCTCAGTCTGAATACGACGGTGACGATACAATCACAAAAATTTTGCATTTTAATTAGACATCGTCCTTTGATGTTATATCTGAAACAGTGAATTAATAAAGATCTAAATACCCGGGAATATTCCCAATTAGTATCTTCCCACCCTCTGGATATATACCCGGCCCACAGAGCGGTTCTCGAGAAAAAAATAGAGATATAGTCTATCTATCCCATACTTCTTAACTAGTCTATTTCGAATTTAAACTGATCCATCTATCCCAATTGCCTGGAATACGTGGACCCTCTCCCTGTTTACAAAGAAGTAGCTTGCAGCACTCTATTGTAGGTTAGTTATTGCTCTGACACGTTTACGTTCTCTCGTAGATATTACGTCGAAAGCGCTTTATCAGTGTCTTAAAATCTTGTCATGTGTAAAATGATTTTCGATTCAATTATTTATCGATCTCGTTTTCTTTAAAATAATGTGAACCACTATTTACTATTATCTTTTTTCTGGTCTTTCTACCCCGGGTTTACCTTAATCTAATTTAGCTATATCTAAATCTTGAGAAATTTTATTCTAATGAATTCTTTTGATAATTCAAGAAAAAAGGTTTGTAAGTTAAGGTTTTATGAAGTTTTGTACAGAAATGTCTTTTAATTCTATTTTAATTATTAATTCTATTGAGCCATTATTCTCATCTAGGTGCATAGAAGAGCCCAAATATGAAATAACTTGAATCACCTTGTAGAGACATCGTAATCTTAAAAGTACTCAACGGAATCAGGAATTTTATTTACAACTGTCTTATAATATGATACGTTGACGAACAATTTTTTACTGACCAACGTGCTGAAAGTTAGCTTGCTCAGAAATTCAACATTGATTGTAACGTCTCCTTCGGAAATGAACGTAGTTTAGCTTTTTGAACTTTTTACCTACTGTATAGTATTTCTATGTAACGTAAAAAGAGCTACAAATATAAAAACTAATATTTACATTGCTTACAGAATTACTTGAATTTATTGAGTAAAATCTTCCGTACCCCTACTGGCTAATATATATAATTTTGTGGTGCTGGTGAATCTTCTTAGTGAGTTTATTTATGATTAGTTAGTTGTTATAATTTCGAAACGTTCAGTGTGAAATACGTTTGTGTTTGTTAAGTTTAAAAATTTCTAATTTTGTTAGGAAAATAAATTATGTATACGAAAAAATATGATCAAGCTTTATTATTAAAGATGACATATATTCATTCCATTGATTAATTCAAATATTTTGTTCGACTTAGAACTATTTTTATTGAATATCAAAACGTTTGAGAAGTTGCTTACCGTCATTGTCAGGTAATTATAGTATATAAATAAATCAGTTAATTTTATTTAGGTAACAAAATGAAAACGAGTTGACTACATACGCAAATAAAACACTTCCATGGAAAAAATAATAATATGAAAACAACCCATCAAAGCAGAAATTCAAAATAAACAATTATAAATTATTTGTATGTGTAGTTCACTTGTATTCCTTTTGTTACGTAGATGAAACTAATTTATTTGTGTATACACTTCAATCACCTGACGATGACAGTAAGCAAATGTTGAAACGTTGTGATATTCAGTGAAAATAGTCTACATACTTGGTCGAACTAAATACTTCTTCTAAATAATGAAGGTAGACGAGAAGAATGTGGATTCATTCCATTTATTTATTTTAATTTGTCTCGATTATCCTTCTTTGATTTATCGTTTGCAACAAAATTCTCGAAATTTTTGTGAGCGTAATTGTATTTTCTTTCTAGATTAAATCATTATTTCTTTGCTTTTCACCTGGTAAGGTGCCTGTTGTTGTGAAGAAATGGAAGACGTTTGGCGTGAAAAGCTTGTAGGGATACGCGTTGCGCGAGCGTGTGCATCCATCGATACCATGCCGTATGTGAACGTGTGTATATACTATATATAGTACATGTTGAACATTACATAATACACACATCACTTGCTTGAACATTCTAATACTTCAAACTTATTCAGATTTGACTGTGTATTTATTTGAGGGAATGTTAGCTGAGTTAAGAGATACGAAGCTTTGCATTTGGGGAATGTGTTAAATTTATCTTCCAACTTGAAATATATACAATGTGTGCGCGTCTACTTTCAGATACATTGAGATGGATATATTGTTCCATCAGACTTAATGTTTGTCGTCCTAAATAGACTTCTAAGTGGAGTTCAAGTGAGACATACGTTTTCTGCGTGGAAAAAGATGATTTGGTTTTTGTCTCTGCTTGATGTTAAATTGTGAGCATCATTAACTTCTCACGAGCTGAACCATCGGTGAATACCACGGCACAAAGTAAACAGGAATGGTGCTGCGCGTGAAATGCATATTCTGCTTTATTCGTGGCCACTCCAAAGTTGGCAATCCTTGTTGGGGAAGTGTGAAAATGAGCTATAGCAACACTTGTAACTCGCCAAGTCGTGGAGCGCTAGCTCTGGAATGGTTATCTTTCCTCGCCTCATTTGCATTTTACTGCCATTAAATTTACATTTCCTGAAATTTAAATCGATATAGAAACATCGCTGCAGAACATGCACGCTGTGCAGGAATGCAAAACTTGGTGTTACATGGAAGACCACGCGAATACAAGTTACCTCCTTTGCGTGTCGGCATTTGTGACGGAAATGGGTTCTAGGCTGCATGACTTTCGACTCGAGGGAACTCCTGGATAGCCTATTCCTAATGGTTGTTTAATCGGAAACTATAATTACATGAAACGTTTATGAAGGGAATTGGAGTATTTACTAGCTCATTTTCATTTCATATAATGATTGGGGAAAATGGTTTTCGCCTGTTCGTTTTTATATTAATTTTGTTTTCGCATGGAAAGAACACTACTCATATTGTAGATGACTTCGCCCTCCCAAGGAACACCACCTTAACGAAGCACTATCCGTGCAGGTGGCGAGGTTTATGTGTACCAGTGAAGCAGAGGGCTATGCCGGCGGTAGCGTAGCAACATGGCCACCCAAGCCGAACAGGTCTCTGCCTAGAAATCAAAGTGTGTTCCACAACGACCTATGTTCCTCAGTCATTTACACTTCCTTATAACCTGCTGCCTTGCAGGAGGGGTGGGATCCCCAAAGGCTGAGGGAAGGAAAAACCCCGACAGAAAACTAACAGCATGTCCATGGGCTGTTAGATGGTAACCTACCAATGGACTGATTCCCCGTTGCTTCTAAATGAATGGGATTAAGGATCCTCAGGAGAAGCCTCGGAATGTAAGGCTAAATAAGAAACGAAACAGGCAAAGAATTATGAATATGAATATTGGAACACATGAATTTGAGGAGTGCTAATAGTATTGGTGACCTAAAGAAGTTGATGCGTGTGCTTGATGACTATAAATTGCATATCATGGCAATCCAAGAAACTAGATGGGAAGGGTGTTATAGTTATAGCGGTCATTCTTTGCATAATCGGCCCAAAAAAAGTCGACCATAGCGAACTTCAACAACAAAATTTTGTCTAGTTAATTACGTCGAAAAATGAGGTTTATGCCCATTGATTCCACATTTTTGTCATTTTTTTATAATTGATTGAACCCCAGTCTGTTTTGACATAAATCAAGCCTATATGAACAGCAAATGTAAAATGCTTAAAAAAAACTCATAAAGATAATTATAGTGTTTTATACGGAGAGTTTAGACTCCATTCTATTGTTTTCAACCATATTATTATATTTTTGTCAAACAAAGATCATTTTTAGTTCAAAAACGGAAAATGCTAATTTAAAAAAAATTAATTTTCCGAAATACAATATCACGGATTTTCGCGATTGTTATTTGAAAAATACCCAAATGCATTGAATTTACATTGGTAAAAATTTCATCCATTCTTTTCATAATTAACAGAGATATAGTCAATTACATCGAGGTGTTGTATTTCACGATTTAACTAGTTTTTTTCAGAATTCATGATTATTCGTCTTATGAACTCTATTCATATGTAAAAGTCAATTGACTTGCAATTTTGTAAATTTTTACCTCCAACAGTCAAAGGCGTTACTTCTCTACCCGTTAACATCAATTTGAAATTGTAATGGATTGCACACACATTCTGGGTGAGTTCCTGCAGCATCAGCTAATCGCATTGTTTGGGTCGTAATTGCGCAAATTTTGAAAAAGAAACTCTTGAAATCAGGAAATCGCTCATTGAAAAGATGATGAATTTCCCTTAATTCTTCATTATGTTTAACTTCGAATTCACATGTGATAGTCCACAATGATTTCTAAATCAACGAAGCATGTTTTTTTAAGGATCACAAATATTTTTCACATTTTGCTCACAAAAAGTTTTTAAAAACTTTTTCATGATTTGAACACACTGAACTAACCTCAGTTTTAGATAATATTGAAATAATAACAGTTCTCTTGCGATAAAACTGTCAACTGTCTTGTAATTCTCTTCTTACGAACAAATGGTTTTTAAATTTTCAGTGAACATGCTTTGTTAATCCCGGCCATTGTTCCCCACACAAAACAAAGGCGAATTGAATATTTCAAGTGAAAAATTGTTCTAAAATCCAGTATATTGTTTAACCAACAATATCGTCTCCACTGATTCCTGAGTTAATATTTTATTGATATTCGATCATTATTGAACGTTTTTCTTCAAATTGAATGTGTGGAATACCGGAAACTGAGGATTATCAATTGCGGCATAAACATTTGTCGGTGCGCACTCACAAATAATGTATGGAACATAACGTGTGCGGGGGGACTAAAAAAAATAGTTCAAGCCTTCCACAAAGTTGCAAGAGAGAACTAAAAACGTAAAAATTAAGTACATTTTATTTTATACCATAATTCATCAATAATCTACTTTTTTCTTACTAAAACATAGTTTAACTAAAAATTTAAAAACACAGTTACAGTCAATTGAGTTTTACTTACGAATAGAGTTCAAGAGAATTCATGAATTCTGAAAACTACTTAAATCGTGTAATATAATACCTCGATGTAATTGACTATATCTCTGTCAATTATGAAAAAAAAAGGATGGAATTTTTACCAATGTAAATTGAATGCATTTCGGTATTTTTCAAATAATCGCGGAAATCCATGATATTGTATTTTGGAAAAATTTAATTTATTAATTTTGAAAAAAGTAGCATTTTCTGTTTTTGAACTAAAAAATGGTCACTTTGACAAAAATATAATAATATGGTTGGAAACAATGGAATGGAGTCTCAACTTTCCGTATAAAACACTATATCTTTATGAGAGTACTTTTTAAGCATTTTGCATTTGCTGTTTATATAGGCTTGATTTATGCCAAAACAGACTGGGATTCACTCAATGCTAAAAAATGACAAAAATATGGAATCAATGGGCATGAACCTCATTTTTCGACGTAATTAACTAGAAAACAATATTTTTGTTGAAGTTCGCGATGGTCGACTTTTTTTTGGGCCGATTATACAAAGAATAAACCATAGGTAATTATACTTTAATGTTCAGTGGGAAAGAAAAGGGGAGAAAGAGATTAGGGGTCTCCTTTGTTGTACATTAGAAATGACATAATTGACTAAAAACCAATAATGAACGAATATGTATTATTAGACTAAAATAAAATTCTTCAACCTGACAATTATTAATGTCCATGCGCCTACAAATGTAAAAGATGAAATAGATAAGGAATTGTTCTGTCATGTGATAGAGAGGTGGTATGACATATCAGCCGGTCATGCAAAAATTATCATAAGAAATCTTAATGCTCAAATAGGGAAGCAGACATGTATCAGGGAACGATTTGAAAGTATTGTCATAAAGAAGCGAATGACATTGGAGAAAGACATAAATCTAGCAAAGAGTGAAAATGTGGTCATATTCTCAACTTGTTTTATTCACAACGACAAACATAAAGAAACATGGAGAAGTTCAAGTGGATATCAAATGAACCTCTTTATAGACAAAAGAGGGGCCAGTTGTGTCAACAATGTAAGATCTTTTCGAGGAGCTAGCTGTGATTTGGATCACTACTTAGTTAAGATTAAGTATCGCAACCGAATAACAGTACAGGAACGTAAATTTCTTTCGTTTTGTACTACCTGTATGGTAGAAGAATTATAGAAATTAAGTATAATCAAAAGATATCGGAAGGTTTAGTTCACGGGACACAAAAGAATTGTATTGAGGATGACTGGAATTCTTTGAAAGATATAATAAATACAGCAGTACAGAACACGATAGGTTTAAGTAAAAGTTCAAAGAAAAACGATTGTCTTGATGCAGAATGTGAAGAAATGGAGAGAAAAAAAGCAAAGTTTATAGACGTGATAGAAAGGCATACAAGCGCAAGACAGAAGTATGAAAAACTTTGTAGAGAAGCGAAAAAGTTGTTTAGAAAAAAAGCATAGAGAAAAATATAAACATAAATCAAGATATTTTCAAAAACAGCAATCTAAAAAATCTTACGGACAAATTCATGTAATGAAGAAAGGATAAAAACCGAGGACACAATCTGTACGAAGACAAAAGGAGAAATTATAGGAGATTAAAATATTATAGCCATCTTTGTTCAACTTTCTCTTCAACAAGGACTGAACAAAAGCGAACAACTTGAAGCCGTACTCAGTCCAACTAATGAACAAGAACAGTTAATAGAGGGGGTACAGATGAGATAGTTATTGAACCTCCCTCGTACAAGATTTTAAAGCCGCTGAGTAATTTAAATAACAACAAATACCAGGAAGTGACAGTATCCTCGCAGAACTGCTTAAATATGGGGAACATAAATGGACACAGTTCTATTATATTATGGGGAACATAAGTGGAAATATTTCTATTATATTATAAGAAAACTATGGATGGAAGAAGTTATGTCTGAAGAATGTAAGGCTACCGTTATTTGTTCCGTTTACAAGAAAGGAGATAAACTACTCTGCCGAGAAATACAGAGGTTAATGCTGGTTACAAAATCCTTACTGAACTGGAAAATTAACACCTTATGTTGATAATATAATTGGAGAACGTCAAGCAATCTTCCGTAGAGGTAGATCTACTGCAGATGAAATATTCACGTTGAGGCGTATATTAGATTAGTGTGAGGAATGCAATGGAGAAGCACATAATTTATTCATAGACTTCAAGCAAGCTAATGATAGTATCAGTCGTCAACAACTGTATGGTACTATGAAATATTTCGAAATTCCAGATAAATTGATAAGGCTGAGCAAACTAACAATTCAGGACACAACTGGGTTAGTAAGAGTGCAGTCAGTGGTCACGGACTCCTTTCCTATCAGTAATGGCTGTNAAGGAGATAGCTTAGCACCTATGCTTTACAATTTGGCTCTAGAAAAAGTCATTAGGCAGTTGGATATTGATCGAACGCGAACCATCATTAATAGAATGACGCAAATTATAGGATATACAGGTCTATGCATTCTAAGCAGAAGCCGAAAAGATGTCAAAGAGCAGTATATTAAATTGTAGGCAGCAGCAAAAGGAATGGGTCTAGAAGTAAATATAAATAAAACAAAAGCTATGATACAGACACGAAACAGCCGTAAATTTGAAACATATTCAATTGGTAAAATAAATACAGGGGTAGTTTCTTCGTTCAAATGCTTAGGTACTGATGTCACCAATAATAATGATGAAACATCCGAGATTAAAAAGGAGTGTTTCTCGCAAACCAAACCTACAGATTCTGATGCCTGTTGACGTTGCGTAACCGACACACGAAATATGTGGTTTAAAGTTATGTTTATGTTCGTAAACATTGTGAGTTAAGGACGTAAGGTAAGTTAACCAAATGCAAATTTTAAAAGCAAATTCATTTTGAGCACTATTGCCTCCACATTTTTCATAAATCTGTGTGATGCGATTGTCTGTGAATGATTAATTCACAAATTTTAACTTCCCTTTTCCATAACTTTGGTAATATTACAGAAAAAAAATTAAAAGAAGCCCGTTAAAATATTACAGTGTGTATGTGTTATTTCTATTCATCATTGAATAAATTGATTTGTTTAAGACGCATTTTTGATGCGGTGAGGTTCAGATCATGGGGATCTTTTCCAACATAACGCCGTGTGGTGGAGGTGAAAAAGTGGGGAAGAAGAGATGTTGGGACCCCGGGGAAACATAATGCTCCGAATTGACTTTGGTCTGGAGTAGGTGAGGTGAACTCAAGCAGAAAAACTTACCCTCTCTCAATTGAACGTTGGAAGCGGAACTGCAACCTCTACGCCACCAATCTCTCATTATTGAATTAAGGATATTTGTTGACGAATGTTTCAATTTCGTATTATTCTATGGACGTGCAGGTTCTTCTTCAGGCATAGCAAGTAGTATTATGTTTTCTATTGTATTCCTGAAATTATAGCAGTAAAGTTC
The DNA here is from genome assembly GCA_002313205.1 of Laupala kohalensis. NCBI lineage: Eukaryota > Metazoa > Arthropoda > Insecta > Orthoptera > Trigonidiidae > Laupala > Laupala kohalensis. The sequence continues at coordinate 298,827 of NNCF01126466.1, forward strand.
CATTTGAATGGAAGAAAATACTAAGTCAGAATGTAGAGTAATAATCTGCTGAGACAAATTTCCATATGGCAGCTATTGCATTCAAGTTTAAGTTTGAGACAAGAGAGAACTACATTTCTTACTCATAAATCTGGGGAGAAGGGACGAAACGTAGGTAACATAATCAGTACGGGGTAAATGTAGATTTAATTCATTGGTTCTATGAATCAAATAAATTGTACCTTAATAATGTACGATATTTGTGAGCTCTTATAGTATGTTTGGAGTGTGAGTTTTTTTTCTAGTTAGTTTCTTACATAATTGCATTTTGAAGAATTTCGAATACGAGTAGGGCTTACGGAAAGTAGAGTTCAGGAAACTTTTTTATTACTTACTTTTTTGTTTTAAATCTAAAATCACATATTTTTCGAATTCAATAAAGCAAAATTAAACTATTGGTACAAAACCATTGCACGTACTTTCTCATATACGTTTCTCGGTCTGTACTAGAGAGCGATATTAAATCATTGTATTAGGAAAGGGTTGTTTTTAACATTTTTCTGTATATTTTGGCCTTCTCCATTCTACCCTATTTAAAAAGTTCATAAGAGTAATAATTTTACTAGAATTTATTTAAAAGAATCTCTAATATACAAATTCTGATTCTCGGAGAGATAAGGTCAGTACGATTTATATTCTATTTCCAAGATATATTAATAAATAAGTACAAAGATAAATATGATATTATTATCGCGAGAACAAAGCAAGCAGAATATCAGTATAATTTAATTAAAAACTACAAAGTGATTTCTTTGCAATTTGAAATTGCAAAATTATACAAATAAAAATTAATCGTATCTATGATTAATTTTTGTGAAATTGGTGATACACTTTGTTTTATTTACTTTCTCTTATTTCGTAACGCTCTTTATCTCGTCTAAGAATTCTATGAGTGTTAAAATATATTATTTTTAACTATTGAAACTCTATAAAACATTGAATTAAATATATCTTGAAAATTAAACAAAAAGATTTTTCATCACTCGTTACATTCAAGACAAAAATAAACACGTTAATTCTTCAAACGATAAGTAATAACGTAAAAAAACATCTTCACGTATCAAATAATATGCAAGAACATATAAATATGACACAGCATTTACAAGTTAACAACAACATCTGGCAAAAGTAGCAGTGGATACATCTGATATGTAAGCTTACGCAGCGAATAGGTGCAGCGCCCCCGGATGAAGGTTTACGAGTTGTGCTTAGGAGTCACGAGGGTGGACGGTTCACGATACCAAGAGACACATAAGAGATTTATATAAAACATTCCTCTGTTCTCCTTTTAAAAGTAACATATTAAAATGACACATCTACAAACATATTCTCAATGGATTCACACCATTGGCAAACTTAAAACTACGCACCATAATGATTTTATATATAATGAGTGTAAGTAATAAGTGCAAGAAAAGAAACATTTAAAAAATATGTATGATAGAGTAATGAACTAGAACTAACATTTTAGTCGGGTTGAAAACCAATAATTTAACAAATTACTGTCTTTTATTAGAGATTTGAAAGTAAAATAATTATTCAGAATATTATTCTACTCTACCTCTGCTTCATCCATGGTAAATAATATTAAAGGTTCTTAAAATAGTAAACATATGCGTAAATGTAGCAGACATAAATTATTTTACTGCGTCTATACCAAAGTTTCAAGCGAAATACCGTTAATGTGGGTGTAATGCATACTACTGGTACTCTACGTACAGAAAATTTAAGCACAATCGTTGGAGCCGTTTTTGAGAAACATTCATAATAATACTTTGACCTTCATGTGAAGTACCCTTTGTTTTAAAGCAAAAACAAAATCAGAGCACGTGCATCGAAAACAAGTAAAATCTATCGTAAATATGAAATGTGAATTAAATTGATTCATCCATGTACTCAGAATCGCTGCTCACAGAAAGAGACGGACGGACGTTATGCCAAACGACAGGAATCAGGGGTCTCCAAAACGGATATTTCGTAAAAATTTCATTTTCGAATTTTTCACGATTACAATACTTTCGATATACTATGTATATGAGAAAATAAAAAGAAAACATTTTTTATACTTCGGAGAACAACTAAATGCGACCTATTTTTCGTACTCTAAGTCTTTAGAACGATTTTCACTTTTAATTCGTTTAAGAAATTACTAAATATAGAATGTGTACTTTCAATTTTTAAGAGAATGGAACGTCACTAGTCGCGGTACTGTCGATTATTATCAGAAAAATTAGTTCTTGTAATGTCTAATGGACCGTCACAGTATGAACGAGGCTCTTCCTTCGCCACCGTCTTCCAGCTGTAATGTCGGCGCCAAGACATTCTATCAATTTGTGAAATATTAATATTTCTTTGCATTTCATAAGCCGGATACTGTAAAGAAGATTACAGAAAGTGGCCGGTCGGCGCTGAGACGGAAGTGCGAAGAACTTGGGACCCACCCTTAAGCCTCTTCAGTTATTGAGGTATTGTTTGAACATACACCTTTCATTTCTAAGGAAGGTAGAATTGTTTTCGGAGAATGCGGCCTGCGACGTTGACCCATGCGAGGTCCGTTGGAATTTAGGCGTATCTCAGAAAAGAAGAATTTTAAGACGAATTTTAGGTGAATAAAGTACGTCGCCGGATGTAAAACAATGAGAGATTCTGAAAAGGGTGTTTGCGGTCGCCTACTTGACGCCTATGGCGGTTCGTCTTCACGGCGCAGTCTCTGCGTTCCTAGAAGCCAAAGGGGTGAACAAGAAGAGTACTTGCAAGGTGTGGTGGCGAAGGAGTGGTTATTTGCTGATCACGTGACTTCCTCTGCAGTATATATTGGGAGGAGTGAAGATCCTCGAGGACTTTTGACGTGGAAATTGAGTCCGCCGGCACTGAGATGTGACCGGGCTAGCATAGGTCGCGGAGACCAGATGTTCGTTAGGTTGCTGCGGTAGTCTTGAATAAGTCATTACTAGTTGCGAGTGTCGTAACTTGTAATAGTTAGTTCTTTGCAGAAAACAACTTGTAATTTTGGAGATTCATATAACCTAGAGGTTTTACTATTTAGTTGTCTTCAACTAAATTTATCTAAGTATAATTAATGCTTTCTGATAGCATTACTGGTGTAATAACAGATTGTTATATGTATTAATGATTTTGGGAGTTTGTCTCTGTTTGTAAATTCAGATTTCTAGTTAATTTGTATTAAATTATTATTTATTGTTATTACACGTGTGTTTGATTGCTCCGGAAACCGAGCTGTTGGCAGCGACGAAAACTACCATAGGGATTGTGGTATTTATGTGGATCCCACTTCTACCAAAAAATATTAACATCGCATCAGAGCTTGTGGTGTGATGTTACACAGCTATAACATCGTCTCTTCTCTACTGATGTCCCCTTCCTCTAAATTCCAACCTACAATGAACCTATCTGCAATGTCTTATCGAGCTGTTCGGATAGGTACATGTAGTTGATAAAAAAAATTCGCTCATTAGACATAACGTTAATCTGAAGTATTTTAGAATACAATGTTACAAAATTTGGATGTCTCAAATTAATCGTCTTGTTTCTCTCTGAAATAATACAAGTTGCAGTTCTGATTTGTAAATCCACTAGTTTCACAACATATATAATGTTGGTGGTTTTTGAATTATTTTCTCGAACTGCCAGTTAAGATTTGTTGATGATCCACGTCTATTAGTTTTTTGTCTACGGTTTCGTAGCAACATATTGAGGGGTGTGAATGTATTGCGGTATTTCCGCGACATGATGATTTTCCCGTGGCATTGAGTTTCAGTTTTGCTGTAATTGCTTCTTAGTTATTTGTCAGTGGAATCAATCGATTATATATTGTAAGTAGGAATGTATCATAGTATAAATTTTATCTTTATCGAAGGACGGAAGTACAGGAAGTTTAATTGGATTTTTAGGGACACTCAAATAACTCGTAAAATTCTTCATATTTTTATGGTTGTATGTTTCTTTCAAAAGTATTTAAGCTGGCTTATACAATTAAAAGTGTCCGGCTCTGAACGTTTACTCTGTGAAGCCTCTCTTCGCAGGACTTCAACTCCCATACCTCTTTGATTGTGTTATGAGAACTCTCTATGCAAGTACTTCATTTCTCGCAAAATATTTTCGTTTTACCATTACGTCTACTGAGATTTCTGTGAACATTTCGCCTAGATTGTAACTTTGGTTTACATTAAACTACAATTAATATTGTATGTTGTTTATAGTATTTTCTATATTGATATAATTTTGTAGAGCTGAGCGAAAATGTGGTGACTGAGGCCAGGGAAACTGGAGTCGAGTTGGAAATCGAATCCAGTATCTCACAAATTATCATGGAATGTTGAATGATTGGAGGGGGATGTGTCTCAGGTCTAGATATGAATTGTGTACCTTTTGGAAGGGAAAATAACAGGCATAGCGGTTCACACCTCCGCGATATGTACAGAAAATCTCGGGTTCGATTATGTGTTCCAAACCTAAATATCTTTTAAATAGTTTATTTATTATAGCTAATTTTTATTTTTAAAAACTAAGGATTACACGTATAAAAATTACTTTCCAGAATTCGTTGAAAAATTGTAAAAATTATACTAAAACATGTTGTTTAATTATATTTTGTATAGTCATTAATATTTATCTGCACTATAGAGAGTAACTTTCGGACAAGTTTCATTTTTATATGTCATATTTGTATTAAACTAGACCTTGCCCGCCAATAATCACCGTAACTGTCTCCAACAATATATCACTTGTATGCAGCCTGGAAACCAGTGTGTGTATATTTCTCAGCAAGTTGACATCTTGTATTTCCGCTTCCGAAAATCATTCTTCCCAAATTTAAAGGAACCATTCTATTTTTAAAAATCTGTTTAAGTTTTCCCGGCGACTTGTTGTTTAGTACCTTTGAGGCTATTAAACAAGCCAACATTATATACTGTTGCCAGCTACCTGTACTTCAATAAGCACATTCAACAAAATAGTATATTGGCCAAGGAAATAAAAGAAATATCTTGAAAATATAAGGTATATTTTTATAAAATTTTGAGTTGTGAGACATCAAAGTTTAAGAAACATGATTGCGCTACTAACGGTGCAATTAAACATTCTTTCTCGTTGGACACTAAGTTGGGCGGTATTTGTAAGCACTGCTTTTTAATGGTGACATAAGGGGGGATGTGGTCTCGCTCCTACTATACCGTCGAGCGAGACGGCGTGGATTCTATTCCTTGTTCGACCGTACTATGTGTTTTTTCAGCTGAGATATCGTTCACCTACTCCAGACAAATGCCAGTTCAGTACCTTGCACTCATCAGCTACCCAATCGTTCGTTCTTATATCCCCACCCATATCAAGGTTACAGGAATGAGCAGCCGTAAAACATCAAATAAGTAAGTAAATAAATAAATTGGTCTGTCAAATATGGAAAGAGTTGAAGATAGTGGTGAGACGTACGAAAGTCATGTTGACCGTCACCTGACTGGTACCAATACATCTGTAAAACTTACATGATTTCTAGACGTTTTATTGGTCATTCTTGATTTGCTTTTTCAGTTCCTTTATAAAATATTCACTGAATATTAAGTAAACCGATTACAAAATGTGATAAAACTATTAGTTGGCGTATAATGAATTAGCTTACCGGCCGTACCTACGGCTCCGATGATGCAAATGATTTTGATATTATCATTTATTGTCTGAAATGACTTGTAAAATCTTGGTAATCCTTCACCCGCTAAGAATAACTGATATTAATTTGATGTTTTCGTTTTATCCTTAAGGGTACTTTAATATCTCAAATCCTGAAACTTGTGTAGGAACACTGTGAAATGGCTTTTTCGCTAACTTTTCGTTTTCGTCAACTTGGTAGCACTCGTTGACTTCCAGTTTGGGTAATCCATTTTCCGCTTTAATATGTTGGTATGAGATATTTTGCGAGCTGTCACTCCTCCTCCGCTGCTTGTCAAGTATTCAGAGCTTATTTTTATAGCTTCGTAAATCAGTAGAATTTTTTGTTGCTTTTTCGTTCATTAAAATGTTGGCCTGGAAAATTGCGCTTCGGATTTAACCGATCTCCATTTTTTGTTCCTAAAACAAACTGAAAAGCAAAATCATGTAGATAAATAAAAAAGTCTCAATTTGTTGACAATAAGGATTTAATGAAAAAGAACTTGACAAAATATGGGAGAAGCACAGCTCACAATGTATATGCACAGGACACAATGAACATTTGATATTAAATTGAATTCACGTAACATATTTGTGCCTGTGAAAATCGAACGCTTACAGGAAATGCGAATTTTGTTCATGAAATGGTTTATATTCCTCATTTCCTTTACTCTAGCAAATGGACACAGAATATGCATGTGTATTGTGCTAGTAGTGTGTGTTTACTTCTTAAGTCCCTTTACATACGAGTACATAGTTCAACATTTACATGTTTCTTACTTCTCTTACTTTACTTTATATTAATCAGTTTTCCTTACCGATCTATGGTATTGTTACGACAGTAACTACATTTTATGGTGGATTTCTCTCTCTTTCAGGTGATTATCTTTTTGATAAGTATTATTTAAACCGGAAAACACGGACAAGTAATGTGTACATAAGGTTTCTCGAATGTTAAGGGATGTCTAATCAATTGAGAAGAAAATATTTTTAAATTACGCAAATAGTATGATAGGGTCAGTTAAGATGACTCGAGAGTTTGTTTTTGTGTCGATGGTAGCTTAAAGAATGTGTAAAGTTGCTTATCCGTCATACAGGTTACTCCGGTCATTTACCCTAAAATTGCGGAATCCTATAAATGTGTCATGTATTATTAGTCATGTATGTGGAAAAGAACGTTCCTATTTCGTTGAATATTACGATTTTTGCGATGTCAACAGGAGTTCTTACATTTAATTATTTATGAAATGAATATTATCATTTACCTTGATCGTCTCAATGGGGAATATACAGTACTTGCACTTAAGGAGAGTTGTTAAATGAAAATACCAGAGTGGAGAATCAAAAATCTTATTTCGCAGTGTAATATCTATCATTTGGTATCTGATTTTTTATGATGATGACCATCAATACAAACAATTTTACATTTAGAATTATTGTATTACATTTACTTCACAAATATTTCTCTTCAAATAACACGTGTTTGAAAGCCCGGCGTTATCGGCGCATATTTTTAAGTCGGAGAAGCTTTGATGCGAAACAGATTTATTTTTTATTTTTTTGGTACTTCTTTTAAGGCAGTTCTTCTTTTAAGGTACTTCTTTTTTTGGTATTTCTCGTATTAAATATGATAAATACCATGTTAAAACTTTCTCGTTTTGTTTGATGTGTATATTTATTGTAGCAAGTAACTTTAACTCTGAAGTTAATTGTTTCGTTGTTGGTCAAACTCAGATCTCTACTGAGTCTCGCAAATTCTTTGACGCAACCTGAATCAAAATTTCAAATCCTTTGACAACAATTCAAGTTTTGTATGATGCGTTACAGAGAATCTCAATTTTGAAGTTTATAGTACGTTTCGTGAAGTATATGTTTGTTTAAGCAATATGCTATACATATTTTCATGAGAAATATGATTCAATGGATATATGTTCATTACAGTTTATACAAATTTTCTGGAAAATTAGTAGTATTATCTTCATATCAAAATTGATAAAATGGGAAAAGAAGGAAAATGCATGAGGTCGATTATATATATTTTTCAGACAATCTTGCTTTATTCTGCACTGTAACAGCATGGAGGCTTTTTCCTATGTGACTGAGTTTTCTTACTGAGGAATAGTTTTGTATAACGAAGACTTGTATCTCGTATGGCAGAGAGGTAGATGTAAGACAAAAACTGTCTGTGAATTTCATCTAAGTTATCACTAAATAGTTATTTTATAATCTAAAACTTTCTTAACCTTTTCGTGCTACGTTGTGTTAGCGGTCAGTCGAGATAATATGAGAATAAATTTATTTATATATTTTATCTAACAATGTCAGTGGTGTTACAATTTTATTAACTTGTGAAGAAAGGGAGTATGTAATATTGGAGCATAGAAGTAAAATTTACACACTTTTAATACATATTACTTTTGAGAAAAGCAATTTTATCTGTAAGTCACAATGCACCTATACTAGAAAAATCCTTTGTTCGTTACCGAGCTCTGTATCAAGTACAGTAATAGGTCAGGAACTGGGATAACTTTCATGTGCTTTCGTTACTCAAGTTTTTTTCTAATCCATGAAAATGTTTACGGTCCTTTCACAAGATTACATTCACATAAGAAATGGCATTGGATTTAACTCCCTGTTTATTTGCTTTTTCTTTAATTATTTTTCATCATTTATTTTGAAGTTGAGGGTGCGTTGTGTTGGAATAGCTTTGTATCGTTTCAATAGTATTCCAAATAAAAAATTCAGAGGTAATTTTTTTTATTCCGAGCAAGATAACCACTCCCCCTAAATATTTAATTTTCTTTTGTCCACATCACTTTTGACCCGGATCCTTTGTTCTCTAGCTTGCGTTTTTATCGAATATAAAATTATCAGGAGGCATTGGAATGTATGAATAAAAATGCTTTAATTGTGTGATCGATTTTGTTTTCAAATGGTCCTTCTGTGTTGTTTTGTTTAAACTTTCTCAATTACCCTTTGTTATATTACGGTTATGTAATTTGATATTGTATGAGTTCATTGTATGAGCTGTATAGTTCTATTAGGTCTATTAGACCGTCAAAAACATGAACAATTTTTCTCTCCTTGTTTGTATTCGACCTTTTGTGTCGAACAATGTTATTTTGTTGGGAAGACAAAAGGTGCATAGAGAGAACCTATTTATCATGGTGTATAGAGTTGTTACTTGTTGATTTTATACAAGTTTGCTTGTATGGGTATACGTGTGTGTGACTACCCTCTGAGTGGTTAATATTGCTAAACAGATCATCAAGTGTAAATGAGAGTTATTAGCTAGTTATTGTTTTAACATCGGCAACGCGCTCTGGGTCCTGCGATTACGGCGCACGCGCTTGTGTGCTTTTGCTGGCAAGAGCGTGTGCGTGTGTTCGTTCGTGCTCGCGCGTGCGCTACGATCGACTAATCCCGCGATATTAACCTCTCGATGGCTAGCGGTCTGAGGGATGCAGGACGCGCGCGGGTCGGTGTGGACTCCCTCACCCACGCAGCACTTTCCCCATATACCGCGTCGATTGCATTTCAATTGGAATACATTAATTTGATGTCATCCTCGCGTTACTGCTGCTTTCGGTGAATACAATAGTGCTGCTAGTGAAATGGGTTTATTTCAACACACATGTTTTGGTTGAACCGAAGCATTGTAGCCTATATTTTGCCAAATGTTTGTGATGTGGTACTAATATCTCATACTATACAATGTTTCGCATTTCTCTAATCAACTTTGACGATAGTTGTCTGTGACCATTATTGCTAGGAGTTGTTACTTGTCTAGGAGATTACTTATATATCGTAGATTTCTGTATTTATGTTCAAAAATTATGTTAGTTCCTCCGAATGGAGTAAATTCCTTAACCATCAGAACTTTAATTTAAAGAAGTTATCATGTACGATATACGTAAAAAAAGGGCAAAATTCACTGAATTATTTTATGTCAATGAATCGTTAATTACCCAGAAAATGCAAAGATTCTATCGCGGGTTTTTATTGAATAATTACTCGCAGCTTTCAGCTCACTTCTTCCGGTTAGCATCCGTGTAATGAGAAAATTTTATTTGCATTACAATAAATAGCTGCAAAGAAAATCTTGTAGATTTTAATTTTCTTAATGTGTTTCTTGAACTTTTCTATTGTAACATTCTTTTAATGTTATACTTTATGGATGTGTGCTTGGTATACGTCGTCCAACTACACCCTGCACTATGACATAATACATTGGGCTACTCAAAACTGTATCTGAAGCGTGGAAAATAAAGGTTATTCAGAACACCAAAAATTGACCAAACAACTCCAGACGTACCAAAACATTCACTTTGTGGTAAAATTCCGAAGAGAGCAAATTTAGCTCGGATTTCCTTAATTACGTGATAAATGACACGCCTACACTCAATTATACAACAGAACGGACCTAATACATAGAGATGTTAAAAGTACACGAAACTGTAATGTACACTTCGGCGCTCATAGTAAACCTTATCAAAAAGTTTGTTCTCTTTCTCAACAGAAAAGCTAAAACAATTGTCGAATTTAAGTGCAACCAACGAACACAATTCACGTAACGCACAACCGGCGCGACGCTACGAACAGATAACCTTAGTATTTTGGAAACGAAACGAAAATGGCTCCGTAATAACGATAGTCATGGGTCCACTGGATTATTTCATATCGATTCATTTCATATCGATTCGCTAGTTATTATATATCTCTGCATACTGACCACCCACAAATACTCACTGGGGCAAGCTTTCAACTCTACGATACCCTATTTGCCTTAAGGTGTTCCGTACTTCGTTCGAAAAATGTCATTTTACAAAAAAAACATTTCCGAGAAATAATATATAATGCAATGATTGTTCTCTTTTATTCAATTATGTTCATTTTAAATTATAGTATTATTTTTATAACCCCTAAATCATTGTATCATTTCCACCCTATTGTGTGACTTTCCAGTTTCTACTTTCCATTAAATAGGTCCTTTGGCAAGATATTAGGTATAATATCATTGAAGTTTACACTGTCTTCATTCTTCAGTAGTCGAGTGTACATTCGTTATCTTTAGGGGAATTCTTGTAATGCAGAGAATCGGGCCATGCTTCGGGAGCTTGATGATTTGGTTTTTGGATGTATGCCGCGTCATTTGTCCTTCGACGAGCCAACGTTTCGCATTTGTCGAAGAGCCGTCTTCTGGAGGGCAAATACTGCAATCTTCTTCAAGCGTTTGCCCTCAAGAACACAGCTGTATGGTGGTTGAAAAGTCGTCGGCTCTTTGATAAATGACGCGCTAGACATCCAAAAGCCAAGACAACATTGTCACCGGATGCGGAAGCATACGATTGCATGCTTCGGGAGCGGCTATATATGAAATTCGCTTTTATTATGATTCGTTGAAATAAGGACATTCTCATGAGACAAAATGTCGCAATGAGTCGCTAGTTGATTGGACTTTGCCAATGATCTCTTGACAGTATCATTTTTTCGAGCTAAGACGACACCTTCCCGACAGATGTCTCTTCCGGTCTTGGTTGTCGCCAGTGTGCACCGTCTCGTTGCTGCAAATTAACATTGGGACAGAAATGTCTTTGTGACTGTCAGACAGTCGTCGGTGTGTTGTGGTTCTAAGGTTCAATTCACACTTCTGTGGACTTTGCAACGAGACGTTGCGACTACACGTCACGAGTAAACATTTCACGCTTGACGAATTGTCGCTGCGGCACGTCGCTAATTCGACGAGTCGAGTCTGGACTAGTTTAGTCGACGCAAATTCACCTTTCAAGTCTGCGTCAAAATGTACTGTGTTTTGTAGAATTTTTCTGGAAATTATTACACTGTATTTTTCGAACTTCCAAAATTTTTATAAATAAATTTATTGTCAAAAAACAGTACAAACTGCGTATGACCACGTGGAGGGAAAAAAACTAATTTACTCTCCGGAAGCAAGCAAGGGACCATCCCATCAATTCCGATCAAGGACCCTAAGGCAGAGGTGGATTCAAAAATTTCAGCAAAAGTTCCTAGATAAGATAAAAAGTTGGCTGCGAGTTATAATACTAATAGAATGTCAATATTTGTAATTTTAAGCAAAAAATTACATGTACAAGTTATTATCGAACTATAGATTATTCTGAGTATAGTGTTTAAAAATCATAAGAATTGAAACAACACTAAATTCACGATTTATTGTTACAATAAACACGCCCCTAAACAAAGCCTAGAGAACCTGTATAAGATATTCGCCTCTACCCGAAGGAGAACCGGAGAGAAACCCGGTTCAGGATGGGGCTACAGAATTTATATACACAACCGTGCCAAAGTTGAGTACACATAAAACTAAATTAATATGAGCCATAAGACAACACAATCATGCAAGAAAATAGTTTTTGAAATTGTTATAAGTTGTTTAAAAAGTACTACAGCAATGGCGTGATAAAGCACAAG
>NNCF01126466.1:313222-328222 GCA_002313205.1 Laupala kohalensis
TATTATTAATAGTCAATACTTGAGCAAGGTGATCACTGTATCCGGCGATAAACACTTCAGAGAGATACGAGATTCCATTGTTGACTATAATTTGATCTAGCAATGTTTGAGATGAGCCGGAGAGGCGAGTGGGGTCATTTATCGTAGTAATAAGGTTGAAGGAGTCGATAAGATTCTTGAATGATGTACTCAAGAAATCGATATTGTAATCACCACACATCATCATCACAATTTTGCCGACAGATATAACGATAGATTTAGTAGATTTATGTGCGATATGTTCTAAAACATTTTCGAAGTTCCGAAAAAATATGTCAAGATCTGATTGAGGAGGTCTATAAATACACAAAACAACAATACCGGTGTCGGTCAGTTCAACTGCAGAAATTTCGAACACACTATCTACGCAGAAGTTCTCGTAGCCTGTCAGTGGAGAAGATAAAATATCATTACGAACGTAGATACACGTACCTCCGTGGGGATTTTTGCCTTTAAAATTTTGCCGACAGTAAGAACTTGCTAAATAATAATTAGAAATAGCAGTATCGTTGATGTTGTTAGTTGAAAGCCAATGCTCTGTGAGGCATAGCAAATCGAATCGATTTTCGTGTACCAGAATTTCAATGTCTGTCAATTTGTTTGAAAGGGATTGGACATTATGATGAAATATAATTATTTTATTTTCGCAAAGAGTTTGTGACTCACGAGAAATGGAATCGACGTTAGATTGTGGAGAGGAATTTGAAATTGGTACAGCTTCTAGTTCCGGATGAAGCCCGCACACAGCACCTGAACGCGATTGTCACCTTCGAGTACCACATCGTACTCCTGAGCGCAAGTTGTAACGGTGTATGGGGGCGACAGGAGGAATAGATGTTGACGTGGGAGATGAGGAAGCAGTAGGTGAAGGGAGATGAGGATCAGTATTGTTTTGTTTTAGTTAAAAAATAAGTAAACATTTAAAAAGTGATATTGTCAAAAAGAAAATATTAGCATTTTTTTTTCAAATTTGTTGAATCGTAGGAAATTACGTGATCGAATCATCATTGTATTATATTTACGAATAGTAATAATTCTTTATCTAGACGCCACTTTGCATTCGCTTCGTCGCGTGAAGCGTGTGCATTTTTTCAAGCTTTTATTGAGCTTCAGTTGTTAGAATATTATGATAAATCTTGCAAGTAACTTTTGCACCAGGCAACCGGAATTATCTGATTTGGTTCACATAAACTCGATGACAATGGAATATTTTGGTCGATGAGTGTATAAATGAACAGTTTTAATGGGGGTCTTCGCTGAAAAATCAAGATTAAATGCAATCCCTTTCCTCTTCATACAGCTAAGTGTGGCAGGTTGCATTACCAACGCCTATTCGTTGCGATATCAGGGTAGATCCTATCTTATTATAGTCGCTCCTCATAACGATGTTTATTCTTGTAACGGATGATGAATGCTACGACGGAATATGGATGATATTATTGGAAAGCGTACAACTGGAAATACAACGAAATAAAACGAGTTATGTTTAAATTGTGATTATTTTCACAGTGCATATGAAGAAATAAGTAAAGAAGGAAAAAACGAAAGAACAGAATGAAAAAAGAAATATGCATGTGGGACAACATACGATACTCAATTAAATGGTATATTAACGTTTACTCATGCATACTGGGAAATTTCGCTTTTTGTTACGCTATTAAACATTACCATAATCGAAAAAATGATAATCCATTACTTGATAATCCTATAAATTATGTTATGTTGAATGAAAATGGGAGACAGGACCGAGATTCGAACTCGGGAACTTGAGCTTAGCGCGTTCATGCGCTTTCCAACTGCGCCATCCCGTTCGCCTCCCGGGCTCGTCTTCCATCTTCATTCAACTCGCAGGAAGACGGGCCCGGGAGGCGAACGGGGTGGTGCTGTTTGAGCGCGCTAAGCTCAAAGTCCCGAGTTCGAATCTCGGTCCCGTCTCCCATTTTCATACAACATAACATAATTAATCTGTTACCTGGTGGTGAGGTTCATTGCAATTTAAGAGATTTCTGTGTTTGATAATCATAGATAATGATAGGACCAGCCGGTGAGAGAGCTAAACGCGGAACCTTTGTAAACGGAAGTGTTGAGTGCAATAGCGGTGAACAGCCCAACAATTCCTCCATCTTCTAATCGACAAGTACATGATTGAAATATGAAATCGAATCGCCAACTGTTGCTGGGGCAGATATTACGAACACCCGTGTACAGTGATCAATGGAAACCAAACATCACATGAATGATAAATTCACATGATAAGCAAACATCACATGATAGAAATTGTGTTTAAAACTTAATTACAACCCTTTTTTGAGTGATCTATGTTCTTAAGAAAATAATTCCTCGAAAATTATCCAAAATAAAAGGGAATATTATTTTTAATACTGTAGACATGCATTATTTCACCAATTTGGGAAGTGCGTATTGGCATTTATTTAGAAGGTTCTAACATGAGTACAATTTTTATAGCGAATTAAACAAAAATTGTGCTTACCTTTTTTCGATGAGTAAGGTACCGAATATTTTCACGAATACAGTGCTTTTATTGTATGTTACACGTAGTAGAAAATTTTCTCGGAGAAATTAATTCATAACATATTTTTCATGACATAGTGATAGCGACCTTCCGAATATTTGGAAAGCTGCTAAATTAATCTTAGACGAAAATTGTCTTCGTCCCTGTATCAAGGGACGAATGAATTGGAAAACTTGCGATAATGAAATGTAATGGCAGTTTGAATTTAATTTTATCGTGTATGACAAAAGAAAGCAGAAAATATTTTAGGAGAAACTTTTCCTGGGGAATATTGACAACTTTTTTTATCTGAATAGTTGGCTATTAATGTTCTAATTGCGCTGTGTCCTCATTGCCTTCAATGTGAATGTTCAAGAATACAGTTGTCATTCAAATATATTTTTTTAATATTTTGAGAAAGGATTTTAAATATATCAAATACGGAATTGTAACTTTTTTAGAAAAAAAAAGTACAATGTCATATAGCTTAAGTTGTAGCTCACGCTCATATGCATATCACACACCTATCTGCTGTAATATTATACACGACCATTTATATAGATAAAGTCTTTATTTTTCTCACAACGTTTCAATCACCGTTTGGATTCATCGTCTGGTGAATCTTCGTAAACAATCTTGACAACAGAAAATGAAGCTCAAATAAACCACAAATCCATACTAATATGTAAATGCGAAAGTGTATCTGTCTGTTTGTACATTTTCACCACTAAATCACTGAACTTTCTTCATAAAATTTGGCTAGGATATTTGGAGATAGTTTTGATGTTTAGGAAGAACATGGACTTTTCTTTTTGAAATGTTTGAAAAGGAAGATACAAAATGGTTTTGACAATAAATGTCGATGAAGTCGGGGAATCCGCTAACAACAGACCCGGACAGGTCTCGTCGCTAATTTCCACGGCAACGGGACGGCCGTTCATCTATACAGGAAGCAACTCGTTTCTGAATTTTAAAATTGATTTTTCTAGGCGAATAGGCAATCATTTGCATACAAACTTCAGAATAATACTAAGTTTTCAGCGATACATACGATCACATTTGTTTCACCTGATTTTTCGTTGCTACACTTTTTATTTGATAACTCTCGGTCAGGTATCTCCTGTATGGGGATGTGTCTCAGGTCTTCCGGGGTTTGGGTCTGAGTGGAAATGGTGTACTGTTGTGGAAGGTGAAAGGGTCGTGTTGTGGTTAACACCCGTGCGATCAAAGCAGGAGTCCCGGGATCGATTCCCGACTCGTCGCCATTTTCACCTGACCGAAAGTTATCACACATCTTCTCCACGTGTAGGGTACACGGGATAAATATGTACTATTTTTATTTGATTTTTCCCTTTGCTGAAAAGCGTTAAGATTTCCTTAATTTTGTTCAAGAATTAAAAATGTTTGGTTTCTTCCATACCTCGAAAGATGTCGCTTCGGTTACCGTAGGTCTTCAAGTCGACAGGTGTCTCTGCTGTATGTTGTCAAAATGTTGCACTCAGTTCATTAAAAGGATTTTAGTTCAGAACGGCACTTTCGTGTATGTATTAGTGGTCTTTATCAACTCACCATTGCATATATTGACTAAATATACGTGTATGTAACACAAAATAAAAATATGATCGCAAACTTTATTGGGGACTGTTCCTGTTATATTAAAATCAACAACTTATTTGTATCTTGCAGTGTTGGGCTAGCATGCCCAGCTGACACCAGGAAATCCGGGTTCAATTCTGCAGAAAATATTTTTAATGTCAGAAATGGTGGGGAAATGCGCTTTTGTTCATCAATACTAAACTACAATCTTATATTGCTTTTGAATTTATGCTGCATTTTATGGATATCTTTGACGTTATTGTTATACTCGTTACGAAATGGGGGAATTTATATGGCATATCTTGTATGTGTGCTGTGTCGATAGTTCATAGCTCAGTTCTTCTCTAAGCAACGTATGAAGTGAACTTGTTTGTTTAATGATCTCCATATTTTGTAAGAAATTTGATGGTTTTTAGGAGTTAATGGAAATCATTGTGTTATGTGAGTGTAGTAGTTATCAAGAGTCAGTATCGCGAGGTTTTTTCTTCGTATTTGACGTTTTGATAAAAGAATTCAGTGGGTGAGGACATTTCGTCGACCCAGTGCTCCGGGAAGGGGGTCCCCTTGGGCAGGGCAGACATATTCTGACATACATCTTAGTGATAAACATGATACTTTGGTGTATGTGCAGCAGGTTACAGTTGAGATGTTGGTTACCTTGGATACGACGAAGGCAACACTTTTGGGCTTAAAAATAGGACATAAAATAGGTGAGTACGGAAACTGTCCAGGTCCTCAGACCTTACATTGTTTGAATCTTCCGAGCGTGAATATGGTTGTATGATGTCAACTACATTATTCATTAATTAAATTAAGTTGTGTCTCTCCAACCATAAGTTTATTGATAGATTTTGTGTGTGTGGGGGGGGGGGGGGTTAGGGCTCGCCAACAGCAAGGGCAGTAGAGCCCTTTTTCTCTTTTTTTTAAACTGATAGAGTCGACTTTCGGTCATCTTGTCCCGAGGAAGGTTAGTACGTGCTATTTACTCGCCTTGTGTCCCTTTAATGTTATTTGTGTTTTTTTCTGTATCTTTTTTATCTATTTGTATGTATTAATTTTCATTTTTGAATACTGAAGATGACTGCTATGCGGCCAAAAGACGACACTATCAATAAACATATGGTTGGCGAGACAACACAACTTAATTAATTTTTTAATGTCTGCGAGAACTATAAGGGGTGACACCATCTCAGCGACGCCGAAAACTAAGAACTCGTCTCTCGTATGTATCAGTTTCGATAATTTGTACATGGTGTCCCCTTCCTTAGTTGTATAAGGACTGATTTTGGACTGAGGGGTTTTCGAGAATGTTACTACTAATTTCAGCGGTTCCCAAAACTATGATCTCTACTCTGTTATTTTCGATATTACATTTCATTCCCTTCTCATCCCCTAACAACACGGAGAATATTCCCTCATAGGGCGTGATCGATGACTTAAGCGGCATTGAGGGTGTGATCCTTCTCTTCTGCGACCGCAAAGCTGATGTATTCAACACCAATATCAGACTTTTTGATAATTCTTATCCGCCACCCGTTCGCTCCCCTACACCAGGGATGCTAGGGGTTTAATATTTCCAATTTGGTCTAATTGTGGATTCAGCAAAATGATGTCCCTTCAATGTCATTTTCAATGGAAACAGGTACAAGTTTGTTGGAGCAAGATCTATGGAGGGTGTTCCAGAGTGGTAACATGTTCTTTGCAAGGTATTGTTTCACCGTTAGGGATCGATGTGACGGGCCATTGTCATGCTACAAAAACCAATCATTCCCTGTCCATTTTTCAGGTTGTTTTCGTCGAATTGCACCTCATAACCGTTTTAAGATCTCTGTGTACAATTCTTTGTTGACTGTTTTCCCTTCAGGAATAAATTCATAATGATTCAAAACCCTGGTAATCAAAGAACACCTCCAACATTATTTTACCCCGCCTTCTGTCCAAGCGAAATTTTTGTTTTCTGGTGAGGTTTTTGACTTCCATTCGCAAGATTGCCATTTTGTCTGAGGGTCGTAAAGAAAACACCACGTCTCATCACCTGCTACAATTTTGCGCAGGAAGCTGACGTCTGTATCAGCCATTTCAATCAAGTCCCTGGACATGGTCAATCTCCTTTCTTTTTGCTCAGGGGATAACATTTTCGGAACAATGTGCAAGCAAACACGATACATGTTTAAATCATTATGAAGAATGTGAAATACCAAGTTCGGAGGCAGTAGTGTCGATGGTTGTTCGCCTGTCCCCACGCACAAGTTGTCGAACGCGCTCAACATTCTCATCTGTGGTGAAAGTGGAAGGCCGCCCAGTCCGATCGTCATCTTCAGTTGTTGTGCGACCGTCACGAATACGCTTGTGCCACTCGTAAACTGCCGTTTTCTTCGTTGCATCGTTTCCGTATGCTTTCTTCAGCATCTCAAGAGTCTCCGAGGGTTATATCTTTAGCAACACGCACAATTTGATGTTGGCACGCTCCTCTGAAGACGACATTTCACAGTCCGACGAAAGAAAAAAACTACGTCTAAAATATCATACACCGCACGCGGGAAACCAACTCCAACTGCCTGCTGAACGGCACAGCACCTTCCCTAGTAGTGAAGCCAAACTCCCAAACAAGAGCTTCCCTTCCAGCAAACAAATACTTGGCTGTACGCGACCATTCCGGGAAGAGAGAGAGAGGAAGCAATAGACTCATACTCCTAGTTACTGGAGTAATATTGATAGATAACTTAATAATAATGATAGTTTTTGTGCCAACACGGTTAAACAGGTAAATATTTATAACAGAGCAGTAGTAAGTTCCAGGAGTAGAAACGCAATAATCAAAATTGAATATTTCGTGCATTTGAACAATTAAAAAAAGTTCAGGAAAACGAGGAAATTTTTAAAATCGAAATTAATTGGATTTCTCTATTTATTACAAACATGACTCTCTCCGGATTAGAGAATTACAGTTTTTTTGTCTTAGCACTCGAGAATCGGGTGTCATTATTTTATTAATTTTAGTTACGATATTCTCAATCAACATAATTTTTCGAAATAAATCAGAATGAATAATAAAACACGTTGATGATAACGGAAAAACAGTATGCCGAAACAAATGTTATTAGCTCTTGCATATATTTTCTTTTTTATTTGCATATTACATCAACTTCTACATCAAGAGCTTTTTTTATACTGACTCAGAGATTGTTTTCTAGTTTGAGTGCAATGAGCACCCTAAAAGTGTGTAACATAATGAGGTGTTTGCCGTTTTCTTATACTAATAATTAAATTATGAGAATAAGTATAGAACTTAATAGAATTAGATAATTTGTTCTACGAAAATAACACACGAAAGTGCCGGCATATAATTTGTCAGTTCTGCTTGTGTGGAGATTTGGCCCTAAATCAAATCTAGGAATATTCCTCTTAGAAAAAAATGCATGCTTTTTATTCGTATACAACCCCATTCTTGATTTCCTCATTTTATCTGGACCATGACAACTCGTTATTCTTTATATGAAGTTATAAGAAATGAGAATGTGTATTTCGAACTGTAATCTCCAATTGAAATTGATGTAACGGCGTCTAACTTCCAGTTGACCACGTTTGCCGCTAGATAGCAGCGCCTGTGGCTTAGAATCATGACTGCACCATTGTGTTCGCTTACCCTGCCGCCAATTTATCATTCTTCATTGTTATTGTTTATTATATCTGTGGACTCCGTGTTATTCGAATTACGTTTTGTAATGAATTTTTTTTAGAATATTGATTATTTAGCAACTAGATTCGTATTCTCATTTTATTCCCCTTTAGTTATTTTTATTTCATACTTCTCGAATATGGTATGTCGAAAAAGAACGCAGGTGGGTGTACTGAGCCTTTGTTTACGATGCGTCCTGGAATTTAGGAATTCATGAAGTTTCCGTGGAGTGAACTGAAATAATGAGCCAACCAGGTAAGCAAGTTTTTTTGCTGTATCGTTATGTAATATTTTTCAATGCATTGGAACAATTTGGGACGTACAAACATGGAACAGCCACTATATTATTACTCTGGAATGAACTCATTTGAAATGTATTTGGTACCAAAACTACATAATTTATAAACTCCAGATTTATTAACGAGTTGTAAAAATACTAACATTTTAATGTTACCTTGTATTTTTGTGATATATAGAAAATTCTTTTTCCTATCTGTTCTATTGGCTTCCTTTTTCTTCATATTAGTGCAAAAACAGAATTACTTCGCTAATTATTCTTTTAAGCTTGCATAAAAAATTTAAAATAGTATCAAGTTTATCCTTCTGTCATTTCCATATAGAAGTTACAAATTTTCACACTTTTCTTGGTGTACTTGCGAAATGTACGTTAATAAATACATCTCATGTAATAGGAGAGATTGAGAACGGTTGTAACCGGCGTTACGCTTGAAACAGTGCGAATGATACGCGATCAAGTAGCGGAATGGTCAAGGCAGAAGAGCCGAGAGGACGGTTTACGTGTCCGAACACGTATCTCTGTGTTGCATCAGAATGTGCGTTACAGCTCCGTAGAGAGAAATCCAATGTATGTTGGCAGACAAACGTAAATATTTGTGATCGAAGTTTTTTTTTCATTCACTATGTTAATATTAATAGATAGTTTTTTCTATGTATTTTTTGAAATGAATTGAACCTTAATAAATGAATGAAAGAAATATAACTAGTATTACTGAGACCGTTATGTTGGATGCTGTGATTTCTTTCCGTCTCCAATGGAAGGTGAGTACGATTGTAATATTTAATGATTTTTTTAATGCCACAACGACGCTTAGGGAAGACGACTAAGGGAATGAGAGACGTTCAACGGAACAATTAAAAACTGTTACTAATACAAAGTTTTTAGGTCTCCATATTCAAGACAATCTCAAATGGAATTGTCACATTGACAATCTTACTGCCAAATTAAGTAAATTGTGTTACGCGTTACGAATCTTAGTTAATATTGTTAGTTCACATATTTCCCGTTGCGTATATTTTGCAAATGTTTACTCCCATTTACGGTACGGCGTCATCTTCTGAGTCAATTCCGGACAGAGCATCCAAACATTCAGAATTCAAAATAGGATTGTTCGGATAATTTGTAAATCTCACCCTCGAATGTCTTGTAAGCCTTTATTCAAGGAATTAAATATTTCAACATTTTTCTGCATTTATATTTGTGAAACTGTCGTGTTTGTTAAGACCGAATTACTGAAGCACCATCCTTGTTTCTTACAGAACAGTTTTGTTCACGAACACAATACTCGCAATAGCAATAATATTCATCGTTCGAGTTGCCAAAAGGGGCCGTATCATTCGGGAATCGTGCTATATAATTCCCTGCCCAAGAATATAAAAGATATTATTAAATTGAATCTCTTCAGATTCGCGGTTAAAAGCTACCTACTGCACCAGTGCTTCTACACTGTAAAATAATTGATTGATTTTAATAAAAATTAAAGCCGTCCAACTTTATCACGCCATTGTTGTAGTACTTTCAAAATATCTGAAAACAATTTCAAAACTGTTTTCCTGCATGCGAGTATTATGTCTTATTATTCATATAAATTTATTAGTATATGTACTCAACCCTGGTATGGTTGTGTACATTAATCCTGTAGCCCCATCCTGACCCGGGTTTTTCTCCGGTTTTCTTTCGAGTAGAGGCGATTTTTGTTTTAAGTCTCGCTAGGCTCTTGCCTAGAGACGGCATCAATTGATATAATTAATAGCGAATTTAGTGTTATTTAATAGTTACGAATCATCAACAATACTTTCGGAATGATTTATAACTTGATAAAAATACGTACTGGTGAAATGACTTTTCTGTGTTTTATTAAATGTAATATTTGTTGGTATTTGTTAATACTATAACACGTGTCGAACTATTTTTTTTATCGTTAGCAGTATGTTGAAATGTTAAATCCGCCTCTGCCTTAGGGCACTTGATCGGAATTGATGGGATGGTCCCTTGCTTGCTTCCGGAGAGTAAATTAGTTTGTCTTTCACATGGTCATACGCAGTTTGTTACTGCTTTTTTGAAAATAAAGTTTATTATTTCATTCTGTTAATTCTTTAAAAGGAACGAACAGGTTTCACTAATGATGTGCTCTAATGATGTACTTTGTACTTTTTTTTGCGAAAAAGAGAAGCAACGGATGTGAGATCATCACAGCATTTGTTTCAACCAATGCCATGAATGTGTTTAATTCATACTTCAAGTAAATTCATCGTTACAACTATTTACCTCCTGTTTCTTTTGAACCATGACAATTCTCCAAATTCTATTGATTAATTATTTTTCATGATTTTTTCTAGAAATATTTCATTTTACGTTACAGGTTTCCGTTTATCTCGATAAAAAATGGTTTAATTTTTCGGGAGTGTATGTGTCGGATTTAGGGTTTGCTGCTAGTAAGAGGAGTTTGGTAAACGTTATGTATTGTTGATTAATAAGACACATGTAAATGGTGCCCTATTAGTAATAAAATAATAATATGTATAATTAAAAAAATATATTTTATTTATTTACATATAATAATATTCGCATATGATTCCATAGTGCAAACTATATTAAATACCGTTGCTCTTGGATTGTTTGGGGGTGTTGCAAGTGATCCCAACCGCTGTTTGCAACTGTGGTGGGGAGGGTTGTAAGATATTCGTAATCAGACTTATTTTGAAAATTCTCCCTTTGGGTAACTTTTGAATCTGGAATGTAAATTGTAGTACCCATTTCAAGACCGATAGCACCTATTATTTTTAAGATCGGACCGAAAGGTGATTATGAACGATAAAAAGAGAAATGTTATTACCCTGTTATTATGAAAACCTATTTTTGTTAATTTGCATTTGTAACTACTAATCGATTCAAAACTATTTCATTTGTGTTGTACGACTTGTTGACAGTCATGCAAATACTATTTTTTTATCTTTAACAAACGCTCTGTGAAATTGTTAAATTTCTCGTAAATTTTTAATTTATATTAAGTAAGAAATCTTAGTATCAACTATTTAATATCCCCATAAAATTTTACTAAAATATTTAAGATTACAATTTACAGCTTACAAGATACAGATTACATCTTCCGGGAATTGCATTGCAACCCACGCAGAAACCCAGAACTAAACATAAAATGCATTCTTCAAGAATCTGTTCCATTGTTTTGTGTAATATCGATGTATACTCGCAAATTCAGTTTTAAGATCGTACTGTTTTAAAATCGAACTACCCATAATTTTATTGTATAATGACATTTAATGTTACAAATAGTTTTGATAATTGTCATTGTATTGGCGATGAGATTTTTTGTACATCGATATGGTATTTATTTTAAATAAGAGTTATTTTAAAAATAAAATTGCTTTCTTTCGATCCCTTTTTTCTGAAAAAAGTAAAACGCCTCTCTAATTTCGTGCCGTCTGGTTTTATCTAGTGCAGTCATCTATCCTTTCAATTTTTCATAAGCTAAAATTTATTTTGTTTGTACTATTATTCAGTTGCGGATTGACGACCTATTGGATATCTCCAGACTCGCTGCTGAGACACTTTTCCGGGGTATAATGAAATTTTAAAATGAAGTTATTTTAAATTCTGAAATGCTTGGCGGTTAGTCGTTGCTTTCTACGAGTACTATACTTGAAAACACCCTCTTGGAATTTCAAATCATTGGTTTCAATGGGAAACCTATGTTCAAGATTTTACTATTCTCCCTGTGTACCACGCATCTCTCTTATTTTCATCTTTCTACCATGGATTATTTAAAAGTTATGAAACCTCTTTTTCTTTCAATTATGAATGTTTTTCATCATACAGAGAACCTCTACATGATTTATTTGTTGTGAAAAGGTTAATTTTGTTATTAAGTGCTCTTTTCACTCAGTTTATTCTAATTAACAACGACTTACATTACCCACATCGTGGCATTACTTTCTTTTGTTCCCCATGGATATTGTTTTTAATGATTCGAGAAATTTCTTTCCCGAAACAGTGGGGATTTGCCAATGGTTCGGTGACATTGGATATTCAAACAAGATGAGAATACATTAGAATTACTATTCCTTGATTTTTTTAAATTTATCTTTTTGCTTCGCAAAACATACTATATTCAGACCAAATGTGTTGGAGAGGTTGAAATTTACGAAATTTTGCGAATAGTTTAAACCAACAAGATAACAAGAAATTGAAAGAAAACAAGAAAGCCGATGCATCAGCGCTGCGGGACAAAAACAACGAGGTAACTTCTCTTCTACCGCGAAACGTTGACTGTCTACTAATTACGAAGAAATCGCTGGAGACTGTGTTTGACTAGCAGCCTCTCGTTGAGAGTGACCAGACATGTGTGGATGATATGCGTTGTCGTAGCGGAGTATATTGTGATATGATTTGCCAACCAGTCATTACTTTATATAATGTATAAGTACTACGGTATTTTCCAGTTGTGTGAGAGAAGCTGTGACACTGAGAAGGCATGAAATCCGTATCACTGTGGATGAAAGGGGTGCTGGAGGACAATTTTTAAAGGTGACACTAATTGTAGTCTTTACCTAATCCCACAGTCACTTGGTATTTCTTTATAAAGAAAGGCTCATTCTGGAATTCAATGGTTCGTCGGCCACCAACTTACGTAAAATTACTGCAAATGTATGACTTCACGTAATGTATGACTGTCCGTCCTTGACCACCGCTTGTTCTTTTCGATCCCGATGCTATTAAGGTTAGGGTATCTTTCATTTTCCTCATTTTTTGTCCTCAATGTTTTGATTTTTGGTTTTGGGATGTGGATTGGTATGTTGTAATTCAGGAGGGTTTTTAGTGGGTGTGGTTGAGTCATTCGGCGAGTCCCACACGCGGGGAAAGTCATGTTGGCTCTCCTTAGTGCGTAACTGCATTTTCCCTACCTGTACAAGTTTTAAGGGCTCCAATGACCTCGATGTCGACTAGCCGTAAAGCAAAAAAGATGTGTATAAGAGACAGACATAATTTTTCGNAATGTGTTTTGACTACATAGTTTTTCTCTACTTTTGTAAATTTTTATAATATCCCAGATTTTGTATGTCCCTTTTTTTCTTTTTCCCCTAATATACAGACCCAAATTACTTCTTTAAAAATTCAGTAAAATTTCAATATTTGATATTTTTAAACGAAGAGCAAAGTCATGCGTAATTTTTTGTTTGTTTACATAAACTCAAAAAATGTGCGCAGTACGTTTCGTCACGATTAATTGGCTGACACATACGAAAGAACATACACAAATATATAAAATAGTATGCAACCCGTTACACAACGTAACTCTCATCACTACATGTACATTAAAATATTACTGAACCAACAATTAAAAAAATAGAATTTCATTTCTCATTTAATGGTTTTGATAGTGCAGAGGAAGAATTTTCACAAGTCCGGGATATAATAGCGGGATGTCAGTTTTGTTAATTTAATGTAATTCTTCTTTTTTTTTTAATTAATCGAGGTAATATATTGCAATCACAATATGTTAAAAATGGACGTACACCTTCAACAACTACGACCATTCTTCATTTGAGTCTGGGTATTAAATATTTTATTAAGCCCTGTCAATAATTTAAATTTCTCTTTTATGAAGTAGATGACTTATAATTATGAACTAATTTTTTGGCTTTGTGGCAAATTTTTAATAAAATTGAATTCAATAATTAATTTTTTCGTTCTTGGCAACCACATGAGTCATATTTGCATCACTGATTTTTTAAGAATTTTTTATGTTGAAATATGGTAATAATTTGAATAAACTAGGGAGTTGTTTTGTAAAACAAAGAAAATTTCTCTCTGTTATATAAAGGGACAATTTATTGGTGAAACAAAACATCCTCCAGGAAACTTTTTAGTTGGCACGAACTTTTATTGGTGATTGGTGTAGATAAACGTGTTATTAAACTTCTAATAGTGTTATTCACATTTCCATTCTGTTTTCTGTGTTAGAAAGACTTTAATGCTTTTCTAAGATAAATCTGATGGAAGTGAATACATGTCTTACAACAATTAGTATGAGTGATTTAAGTGTGTCAATTGTCTTGGGACGATTTATAGTACATTTATAATATTTTCATTCCAGAATATTTCTGGATATTGATTAGGAATATTTCTTGATTTTGATATACCTTATCAGATTATTAGTGATCTGCTTGGTCCTAGCGACTCTTTAATGTTTTTATTGCTGCTTCCTTTATCTTCACATATTCCTTTATGTCCTTTTCATTTGCTGTATTGATCTTTACAGTTCCGTCCGTAAATTTAAGCTTAAACTGTAATTAAATTAAATACAAGCAGAATACATCATACTTATTGCGGGTTCTGGGGAAATATCAAAGGGCCACTGGCAAGAGGGAAGTATCGACCCGGACAGACCCTGCTTTTGACGAAGAGGGGGATATATGTTTAAATTCCCGATTCAGCCTCCCCTTCTCTCTTTTCTGCTCTTCGTCGTTCATTCTCCTCTTTCCCTTCCGTACAGATACTGCATAAAATGGTAACAGTCACACACGTAAATAAAATGGAATTATTCGAAAAAATATTAGTTTTTCCCCAAAATAAAAGATGTTTGTTATGATTAATGTACTGTGCATCGGTGTGCTTGTTTTCAAAAGAGACGGGTGGCGGGGCGACGTGGGGTTTGCTTTAGTGGCTGTTTCCAAATGATTGATGCCGATTTAAGCTGAAGTCTAAGCCGGACTCTAATTTAGATCTGAATTTATCTACAAAAATATCACAAAATCCACTTTCACATAAATAAGTGTATACACACAAAATGCATTAATCAGTTTGTGATCTACAGTTACGCGCTCGGTTTTTATTTATCCTCGCGAGGGAGAAACG
>NNCF01126466.1:331162-361681 GCA_002313205.1 Laupala kohalensis
CAGGAGTTGCTTGCGCTCGTCGGTAGATCCTGGTACGTTCCTCTGCCACCAGGTCGATCGGTGGCAGACCGGCCACTACACATACAGCATATGAGACCGTGCGAAAAGCGCAGGCCACTCGAAGAGCATCTCGTCTATGTACAGTGGTTATGTGCCGGCAATTGGTCTTGATCGCCGTGGCTTGAGACCAAATCGGGGCCGCATACAGCAGGGTAGACGTGATGACACTCATCAAGAGCTTCCTTCTTCCTTGTCTAGGGCCTCTCGTGTTTGGCATTATTCGCGACAATGCGGTTGTCACTCTTGACGCTTTATCACTAACCAAGCGAAGGTGGTCATCAAAACGCAGCCTAGCATCTATCTGGACTCCTAAGTATCTGAGGGATGT
Organism: Laupala kohalensis; assembly: GCA_002313205.1. Taxonomy (NCBI): domain Eukaryota; kingdom Metazoa; phylum Arthropoda; class Insecta; order Orthoptera; family Trigonidiidae; genus Laupala; species Laupala kohalensis. Next base: position 331,551 of record NNCF01126466.1, read on the forward strand.
TTGGATGCAATCGTACAGTTACCGACTTCCAAGTTGATGGTTTTCCTCTTTTTTCGGCTTGTAATGAGGATAGCTTCAGTTTTACTCTCCGCTAACTGTAGTCCCACGGAGAAAAGCCAACGGCGAATTGCAACTATAGCGTCGTTTGAGATCTGAATCACCTCTGACAGATGTTTGCCAGTAACAACAATGGCGACGTCATCTGTATATCCCACACTCATCGCTCCGTCTGGTAATGGAAGCCTCAGCACTGCATCGTACATTATGTTCCAAAGGGTTGGTCCTAGGACTGATCCTTGTGAAACACCTCCCGTGATTTTATACATCTTGGGGCCCTCCTCCGTAGCATACAGTAAATGTCGCTCATCAAAATAATTTGCGATTATCTTCGTGATATACCCAGGGACGTCCAATGCATGCAGTGCTTGGAGGATGCAACTCCACCTGGCAGAGTTGAATGCATTTTTTACATCCAAGGTGACCAAAACGCAATATTTCTTACTTCCTCCTTTCCACCGTCTGCCTCTGATGGCATTATGTATATGTATGTATGTATATGTGTGTATGTATATATGTGTGTATTGTGTGTGTGTGCGCGCATGTGTATTGTGTGTGTGTGCGCGCATGTGTATTGCGTGTGCGTGCGCGCGTGCGTTTGCGTGTGTGTGTGTGTGTGTGTGTGTATGTGTGTGCGCGTGTGTGTATGTGTGTGCGAGCGCGCGTGTGTGTATGTATGTGCGAGCGCGTGTGTGTGTGCGCGTGTGTGCTTGTGCACGCGCGCGTGTGTGTGTGCACGTGTGTGCTTGTGCACGCGCGTGTGTGTGTGTCGTGGCCACGGTGCACGGTGTCACCGTTATCCCGGGGGTTCGATCCCCGGGCGGGGCAAGATAAAATTTATAGCTTATCATTTCCGTGTCTCAGTGTGGCTGTGGCGTATGAAAAGTCTACCCTCTGCGGCTAACAACACACTGTTCGAGGGAGATGTGAGGATGAGCAGGATGGTAGTGAAGAGTTTATTCCCTGAGGAAAACGTATTAAACGTCGAAACGTAGGCAGAAATTCTATTCATTTTTTGACCTCCTTCCGGAGTGTTGGATGTTTATATAATCTTGTGCTCTCCTTGATTAGTTCTATTTACTTATTTTGTTGGGATATCTATGAATCATGATGAGCGTGTGTCTGATATTCCATTTCATCATTTTGGAATCGTAAGAGAATAGGTTTTTCAATACATTGCAAATTCTCATTACCAACTATTTTCTTCCGTCTTTGGTTGGCCTTACCTCTTGCTCCTGTTTTCCTCGCGCAGACTTGGAATTTTCATTGCATTTGAAAGAACCAGATTTTAATTAAAAGTTTGTTTCAAGAAGACTTAATGTTTGGAGAATTTGTATACTAAGGAATAAACGAAAGTTCAAATAACCTATTATATTGTAAATAGGCATAAAATTTAATCAAGAATTCTGTAGAAAGAGATGCTGATAACGAAGAGGTCATTTGAGTAAAAGTTTTCTCGCCTTTTCCAACCTCAGACGAAAATGACTTTCTTTCGTCTCGTTTTTCTTACGGGTTCACGAAGATTGCAGTAAAAGACATTTGAATGGTTTGGGGATAAAGGGTCTAAGTGAAATACCGAATGTGTGTTGTGTAAGTCATTCGATAGATTTTTAATGTACTTTCGACTGATATAAGTTGAACACGATAAAAATGGACATAATCCGGTCAAATAATTAACAGAGAAACGTATTCAGGAAAAGTCAATCTTACGAATAATCTTCTGTAAAATTTTCTAAACATTTATAGGTCACTTCTTTCATTGATCCCTTTTTTCTTTATTTTAATATTTTGATTTCGGCTCACTCGGATTATACAACAGATCATAAATTTGGTAATTAATTTTATAATACTTTTCATACGTCAATCAATATTTGTGAAGTGCCATTTGTAGTGTATTTGCCCAAAGTATGACAAGTAAAAATTGCACACATTCCCGTATCTTGATTAAATTGATTAAAGAAAATCTGGTTTTTATTCTGATGGGTGACTGTCCTTTTGTATTAAACATTCCAAGAGGTTGAAAAAGAAATGTGAATTTTTTTAAGATATTCTATTCACGCACAACGAACTTATAACCGGAATCATTTAAAATCCTTTCAAGGACATAGAGCGATATTTTGTAATTTTTTATTTTTATTGATTCGGAGTCGCGAATGATCGTGCACTGGAGTGCCGCTGTAGGTATTATGTGAGACTAGTTGATCTGAAACTGAACCCCATTGGGAATGTAGAAAAGGGACGCAGTTCTCGATGAACCAGAGGTAGGTAGCCCTTTCTATGTTAGGGTCGGCGGCCCATACAGAGAAGACTAGGGCGAGTAGAAGGCAGATAAGGGTGTGATATATGGTCCCTACGTTGCCTGAGTGCCAGCTTGCCACATGATACACGACAATTTGAAAGCCTTTTAAAAAGAAGATATCCATAAACCTTACTGAATAGCGGTCCCGCCTCTTCCAAGAGGAAATGGCTCGTGTGTGGTTGAAAGTATTGCGTTAGTTTTTTGAATTGCACTTTCCACTGTTGGAAAGGAATGTTTCTAAAAGTATATGGAAAATACATCAGAATTGGAATGGATTACTTTTTGAACATTTTTAATGAATATATTTTAACGTAGTGAAGATTGACAACGTTGCGTTTCTGGAAAAACAAATATGTGTGCGTATCTATTCCAGAGTAAATCATAAAGAACAAAGCTTTTTTCATGTCGATGCGTGCGTTCGCTTCTTTCTCTGTTTCATTTGTTTTTGCTTAGTAGATGAAAAGGAAAGTAAGCGGATTACGTTTTCGTCCATGTGGTGTTACTTGATCTTTTGATTAAGAATATTAAGTATCCAAGTAAATCGTTTACTTGAGATTTGTGATTGCATGAGAAATTGGCTCACTAATATTTATGTTAGCTTTAAGTTGTGTTCAGATATTCTCGAGCTTAGATAGTCGAATGTAAGACATCTCGTCAATGCTCTAAAGTGCCTTACGTTTGATATGTCTTTTCATTCAGGGATACATCATTGATAAGTTACTTGGTGTGCTTCAGTACGCTAGCACAAGACTTCTGTATCTCGAACGGATGTGACATACATATTTCTTTATATTCTACAGAAGAATCCCTCTTTACCGGCCTCGGATCGACCGGTCCTCGGTTTAACCGGCCAATCCCGTGGAGCAGTGTTTTCTCTCTACATACTTACGTACATTATTTTTATACATAGATTTTTTCAAATTTTATATAAGTTCGTGATGTTTAATTTTTCTTTCGTGTTCGTTTATGTATGTGCATACAGTACACTTAAATGAGATGTAATGACGTAATTTGCTTGTTTATTCGTGATAACCTGATGAAATTGTTGGCTCTTTTGAACAAAAATCAATTTTTCACGGGAACCTCGAAATTATCAGCCAGACGGATAACTGGCTAGGGATTCAGTCCTGACCAAACCGGTTGAGAGGGGTTCTAGTGTATTTAGTTTTAGAGAATCATTATAAAAGTGAAATAATATATCGATTGCCACTTTTTGTGTATGTGTGAAATTTTTCGGTTCACACGTGGGATAAGGAATTACTTGAGATTTATTCGTAAACTTCTGCATCTTTTGTTCGCTTTAGAAGAGTTTATTACTTCGTGTTTTCTTTTTCAGTAGTTGATATTTGATCGTTATACGGAAGAAAAATAAGTACATTATAAATATTTTAAAATGAATTATATGTGAACGAATGTAAACGAGTCTTTATAAACACGAGTAATATGTAACAAGTGTTCTTATCATGGCCCGTACGTTGTGTTGTTGTAATCGATGTGTCCTTCATGATGTTGATCCAATTAGATAAGGCTGCAGTATTGCCTACAAGCTCAATTGAACTCATACGACGAGGCAGTTCATATTATAACTTTGTTTGCCGTTTCTTGTGGTAAAACTTTATAATATGTCTAAATTACACTCTATATGCTTAAAAAATAATGCTTTTTTTAAATGTGCACTGAGGGGTTTTGAACGACTGGCTGTAACTTTTTTTCACAGAGAGAGAAATGTGTCTTTTCGGGTTAAGCATAAGCGTAAGCAATGCGAGTAGTATCCATTCCAGCTTTTACTTGTGTTACACCAATAAAACTAGGCGTGTTCGAACTTTATAATTTAAATTTGGTGCTTTACAGTTTAAGAGATGTAGTCTATGCAATGTTGAGTTTTATTTAGAGGGTTGATAGAACTGATGATTACTTAACTAAAGTAAATATGCGTAAGAAAGAAATATTCGTGGAATGGCAAAATCACTTTGCAGTGTCCCTCTCCTATGTGGTTACTGTTGATGGTACTGATACGCGCTCGGTACTGTAACAACTGTGTAATGTTTTGCTTCCTTGCAAAATTGGTATGATCCAAAAGTTAGTTGCAGTATATTTCCAGAATTAGTGATTTTATCCTTCGGGGAAGTTCACGTGCAAATAGATTTGACTATACTCTTATGACACTCGGGGCCTTCAGCTTAACGTGCTTACCAACTGCGCCACCCCGTTCATCTCTCGGCTCAGTCTACCATTGACATTCAACTTGCGAGACCCATAGACCTCTGAGGTGGTATCATAGAGAAGACTCCCTTGGGAAGTACTTGGTCGGTCGGTATTTTCCATTTCTGGATTTCACATACATACAATAATCTCTTAAAATGCAGTTATCTATTAAATCTATTAAATTGGGTACGAATTTAATTTATTTATATCTTTATAACGTTTATTTCTTATCAGGAAGAATGGTAACTTATTGTGACGAGTATCAGCTAAGACGTGTTCTCGTTCGCCTAGATGTTTCGGAACCGACACGGGAAATGAGCTGAAATATTCGATTCTTGCGCCATAATAAAACGTGAACCGATATTTGTTAATCTAATGGAGGCAGTCTCTTTATTTTGATGAAACGATTCTCCTTCGGCGCGTGATCGTGTCTCCCGCTGCTCCCCCCGCACGGCGGCGGCGTGTTGGTGAAGGAGAATCGGCGAGAGACGAGGGTCGAGATGCTTCCTAGGCAAAAGCGATTCTGCAGACTTTCAACTTAGTTTTCAACTTGCATTCGTATAATACGGATGGAAATTGGAATTGGAATCGCAAACTTTATTACCGAAGTTGTTTCCGAGTTCTCTTATATTCATGTTTAACTTAAAGAGCGCCTTTCAATATGATTTTGAAAGCTATAAGTATGGAATCCCTATCTCACATTCCTTCGTGACTGTGGCTGCGAATTGCGTGTTCTTGTATTTGTTCGTGAGTCTGCGTTTCTTCCAGTGAGATTTTACATTATTGAAAGTACTATGTGTTTATGATCCACGTTGTATTCAAATTCATTTTGCTGTGTGCTACCACATAGTAACATTTGGATGTTGATACACTTTTAAGTTATTCTTGTGAAATATTGTATTTATGTATAATTAAATGAACAAAAAGTTGTCCGCATTGTTTTGTGCGGGACAAAAGAGATACGTTTCTTTTATGCCACGTTTAATGCTCGTATATTTCTCTTAGTTCTGTCAGAAGAAATTTTTTCATTGCGCAACGCAGTGTAATTTGTTTTTAGAGTGAGTTGTTTTTCCTGTAAGTTGGCGGGGAATTTTGTTTTAAAGCAGTTTTCCGAACAACGCACGCATCTGTTTGTCTGAGTCTCCTTTCATTATTTTTTGTTTGTTCATTATTTTCCATCTCATCTGTAGAAAATGATGAAATTTCTCTTATTCCGTGTACTTTGCGAAACTTGGAACTGGATGATTAATATCGATAATGGCCAATTGAATTCGTGACGTTTCTTTATAAGGAAGAACTTTTGTGAAAAGACTGCTGAAAATTTGGAACTAGAAAATTAATTCGGAACAAAGGCAGGATTCGGGTATTATTTCAGCTATAAAACAGCCATTATGTTTCTTCTCTCAATCTTACTGCTCCTATTTTTCTCGACATAAAGACACTGAAAAAGAGAGCAGTTCTTTGTGTAGTGCGTTGCATACGAGAACAAAGTTAAAAGGAGAGAACCGTCGACGCTCAAAAGTTTTGTGTCTATGCTAATAAGCTCTTTGCTTAAAATGGATGGATTTCGTATCGTGAAAGCATTCATTTCGTTCCTAAGTATTGTCTACGTACAAATTTATCGTGCGAAAAGAAACTTTGTGAATATATTCCCTTTTTGTTATCTCTTTGAACAAAGAATTTTAATTAAAGTAAGTTCACAATATAACACTTTAAAACACACTTTCACAGACACACACAGAATGAAGAAATTAGTTTGTTTTTTGTGTAACTAGTAACAACATTTTAGAGACACAGAAACAACACAAAATTTGTTATATATGTTCAGAAAAGTATTTTTAGCGAATCCTAAGAACTTGTTAAACGAGTGGAAAGAGTTGGTGGTAGTTGAAAACGAAACTTCACAAACACCTGCTGGAGATACTGAGTGTTTCTTCGTTTTATCCCCGGTATATACTCAGAAATAAATAGAAGAAAATATATTTCACGACTCTTGTGTAAAAAAGAGGAGTATTGTTACTATATGGAATATAATTTGCACCACGCAAATAGAGTTGTAATACGAACGAATTGAGAGCAAGTTAAAGTTTTTGTGAGACATTCATGGTTTTCTCGGAATGGCATCTCTTAACGAAAACTAACAACAAAATCTCCATCTACTACCCTATCGTTCAGCACAACAGTACACAATTGTGGATGCATCACAGGTCTTCCGGTTATCTGGATGCGAATGTGTACTGCTTAATTCCCGGTATGTCGCTATTATATAAAAATCTGACCTTGCCTGGTTACCTATTCATAGTATATTGTTTCGAGATGAGTTTAATATCTATAATGTATTTAGTCTTGTGCTGAAAAATACCATCATATGCATTTCTTTGATAGACTTTAAGCAGATGAAACGATAAAATACTGACGAATCTTCTAACAACTTTGGTCGTCACCAAATTCACCCTAACACATTATTCTTAGCAGAAATTTCATGTGTAAATTGTGTACGATTTACTCTAACTCTCTACTTTCAAAGCTTAATGCCATTAAATTTCTAACCAGTTCGTTATATCACGCTGTTTATAAAACAGAATTTTGTTTCGGGATCCCTCAACACTATTCTCAAAACAGAATTTGTTTTTCTCTTCCATTAACTCTACCGAATTATTCTCACAGCATAAATTTTGATCAACCCTTATTTTTAATATCAGTGTTGTCCATATGTGCGTCCTACTTGTATATAGTGTCCACGAATTCGACTGTATCCATGAAAGTTTTCCCATTTTCATTTAGTAATTTTTAAACAACTAGTATCTTCTATAAGTTAATAGATTTTTGTATGACGTACATGTTGCACCAGGGGCCCGTTTCACAAAAGTACAAGTGTTGTTCATAATAACGTGTTACGAACAATACTTCTAGTAACAAGTAGTTAGCGAAATCTTTTTGAAACTATTATAACTAACTTGTCAGTAAGAAGTATTTGCGGATAGTTCAGTCTTTCTCGTTTGATTCTGCGTTGCGTAATGTCAAATTTGGCATTTTAAATATATTCATTAGTATACTTTATAGGAGATGTAGTACAGAAAGTGTTAGTTTTTGACGTATTACAGAAATATTTCAAGCTTATCAAAAATAACTTTCCAAACTGCATGATAGTCATTAACATAAATAATGACAACTAAAATATATATAGTAAAATAAATACGGTTCTTTTCTTATAATAAGTTTTCGAAATATGTCCCTCTTTTCCTTCCAGTTTTACAGTCGTTTGTTTAATTCGTTCACTGACATAAATGTAAAGTTTTCTTATGATGTTGTACATGAAGGAATAGTTCATTTTCATCTTGCGAGGAAGAATTTGACCACTGAATATTAATAAAATAACACTTGTAATTAACTTACGTTTGTAGCTAGGTTGGTAACATGTTTATTTTACAAGTTTGTCAGCTACCGTTATTAGTGGGTTTCAAGTAAATCACTTGTAAAATTGTAAGAATTCACTTGTGATTAAAGGTTTACAAGTGTACCTTTGTGAAACGCTAATAACTGGATATTTTTTACAAACTTGTGAAAATTTACTTGTTAGTTACAAACTTGTAGTTTTGAGAAAAAGGCTCCAGAGCGGTAATACTTCACTAGATCAGTTGAACTGCGTTAATAAATACTTGCCTGTACACATACATATTCGGCGTCAACTACGGATAGACAAAAGATTATAAATAATAATAAACTTTATTGTCAAAAAATCAGTTGTAAACTGCGTAAGACCACGGGGGGGGGGGATAAACTGAGTTACTTTTCGGAAACAAACAAGGGATCATCCCGTCAATTCCGATCAAGGACGCATGGGCAGTGGTACATTTAATATTTACAAAAGAAATTATTTAATAAATACATATTTATCCATTAACACCTTCCTTTTTGAAGGACCAATTAACAGAATACACTGAAATTCTATCAATATATCCTTTTAATGAAATTATTAAATTAAAAAAAATACACACTTAAAATATTAGAATTTGGATGAAAATTAGTTAATAAAGAATACACATGAAATATTAGAAATTGGATTCTGAAAAGTTAAGTGAATAAGACTTATGATTTCACAAATACACTACCACAAATATGTAAAATGCATTTTTTACTCTGGTATTAAATTGCACATATTAAATCATTTAGCTTAAGATTTATGTCCATGCTAAAGAATAATAGTTATTTGCTTTGTGAATTAATGATGTTTTTACAAATGCCTCTGTGCAGGGTACACTTTGAGCAGGAATTATCTAGAAGTAAAATATATCTATCGTCAATAACAATGGCTGAGAAGCTGACCAGAGGGCAGAGCAGACCAGGGCAGATTGACTCATCAGGTGACGTGCTTCAGGCGAATCCAACGACTTCAAACATGGGTGCCATAGTATGACCTAAAAAATTTATACATTTGAAATTTATCGCTATTAACTTTTGGTCAGGATATAAAAAATATAATATATGTGTCCTAAATTAATCTTAAATTTATATACAATGGATTCGTAAGAAAATTCTCTTTGTTGTATTATAATTGCTCAATGACGTAACCGCTGATGCTACAATGACGTAACTGTGCGCGTCCGAAACCAAGGTTAGATCGAAAAATGTATATATTAATATATTCGACTTCCAACATTAAATTATATGTGAATAGAGTGAATTTAACGTTATGTTGACTTCTCAGTTTTTTAGATTCTTAATTTAAACAATTAATTTGATTCGTGATGCCAACTGATATTTTAGTATCTGAGTAACGGTACCATGGTGTTACCTAGTGGATGATTGCAACATCTTAGGAATTATACGCAATTTCGTTCACCGCGCATGTGGTTAGCAATACTCATATTTTAAGTTTCAACAGTACTAACTTTAAAACTGTTTATATCTTATTTTATATAAGATCTATATATAAAAAAAGATTCTTTTTTTAACATACACAGGTAATACGAAAAAAAAATTCTTGTAGCTACCTATTCTTTAACTTTTAATAAAAGTGAAATAAAATTTTGAACTATGTTTTAACATGGATCGGTGTTTGCACTAAGCGTAATTTCTCTAATTATTAGGTGATTCGAGACTTTTAATTGAAGTGCCAGAAATGTTTACCAGCAATATTATATATTTTATTAGTTCTTCAGATTATGACACTATTGAATTTGGATGAAACCGCCGTAATATATATTTTTATGGATACGATAGTTAACGGTTCAGGGTCGGATTTCTTTTAGGTGTCACCTAAAACTACTAACGATTCTGTGTCGTCTAACTGTCCGCACATTTCTTTCTCCGAAGGTTGTATTAGTCTTCTTCTTATGAATGAAGCTTTGGTGCTTCCAATTAATACTGTAGCTACCCCATTTGTCAACGCGAAAGCGGTATTGGATTCAACCCAACGGTTCTTTCTTGTTGTGTTCATTCTAAATTTATTTAATTTCTCTATGTACGGATTTCGGAAGTAGAAATATTCACGCAAAATTCACGAGACACATCTTTATATTGGAATTTGTTATACCTAAGTAATGAATTTATGTTTAACAATTTAAAAACAAAATATCAGCTGAATTGTACCACGAAGACTGACTAGGAGGATATAAAAAGCAGTCAAATTTGTATGGTATCGTGAAGACGACATCGTTGAATGGAGATCGTGATGGTTTGAGATAACATGATTAGACAGCACGAGCATAAATATTTATGAATGTATTTTTCAAGACTTCGTGTCATTACGCCATTCAACTCTCATATGAAACATAACTTTTCTCATAAAAGTGTGTTCAAGGGTATCTTATCACAAAAGTAGTTGTACACGAACGTGGCATGTTCTTCCATGTTTTTTAAAGTAATACAAATATTATGTCGATATAATGTGGTTACCAAAAAATATTTGCTAGAAAAATAAAATCAGTTAATGTGATAAGTTTTATTCTGAAAAGCGGTAGAAAATTATTCATAGATGAAGTGTGATACCGTGAGCTGGAGCATGGAACACCCTTTCGCTCGCTGTTCCACCTCTTCCAGCCTCACCACCCACGCTCCGCCGCCGTGCCTGCTGCGGAAGGTTGTTCCACAAGAGATATCGCACGGGAGTGGATGAAACGTGCGGGGAGAACTGTTTGTTTTAAATATGCATTCATGTATATGAGGATGGGAGAGCCGGGATCTGTTATTGCCACCCATTTTTATGTTATGCGTCCGTTTTTTATTTGTTCATGTCACGACTGTAAAAAGTCTCATAATTCATTCTTAAAAATATTAATGTTCCAACCATCTATTTGCTTTGCTCATTGTATTTAAGTCAATCAGAATATAACTGAACATACAGTGAGGACATATATCTTGTGATTTCCTTATTGTGAGGACGTAAGCTGTGTTTTTGTTTTAAGATGGTAAGAGGGGTTATAAAAATCATTCTCATGAGATTTTTTTTTATTTTAGAATTTATCAGTATGAATATTGGAAACTCTTTTTAGCATTCGTATGCAGTTTATTGATCGTCTATAATGTAGGGTTGAATAATCTCATCGGAGTTATGGATGGTGGGCTCATAAAATAAAATGTACAAATTATTTTATCTCCATTCCTTGATTCTAAGTTTTAGATGTCATTTGTTACCTGCATTGCACCGATGCCCCAATTAATATATGTTTACTTGTATTGTGCCCTTGACCTTTTCCTTTACCCCAGATGGTCTTGTCTATGACAAGAAACGATAGCTTGTATATCTTGTTTGAATATTTGTGAATAAAAATTATTGACTATAAACATGTTAATATTCTTACTATTTTTATATTAGTTGAAAACATTCAAGGGGCCATTCGTACAAAGAATCTCATTAGTTATTTACTTCGATTGTAAAACACCTTTGTAATGTTTCCGAGAGGGATCTGAAAGGACAATGCTCTGCGCCAAATCTGAAGAAATATCAACCATTATTCTAGTCTTGTGAGAAGACCGATTACTACACATCATCTGCTTTGCTAGCTTGCAATTATTGATTATTGAAAAACTTTTCTTTCTAAATCGCCATTGATGTATGGTAAGAAAAAGGCTAAATCGAATTGCTAAGACATCGCTGCTTTTTATCCCACCTTAAGGAACGTATGTGCGGAATTTCGAAGTTCTAAATCTTACGGTCTCGTCTCTCCGCGATTGACTCTTTAAGATTGAATACAGCCAAATCTTTTCATTTTCTTTGGCCACTTAACTTTGGCCATCTTGCCTCCAACGTTGTCATTCTAAGGTTTTTTGTTTACATGTCTGTTGTCCTTTTTTCTATTATTCATCCTCTTTGTTCAAAATATCATTAATTAGTCCTATTAGCGTGACATTATCTTTGTATATAATATATTTCCTGGCTTTTGATTAATCTATTCTTGCGTGTCATATTCCACATACCTCACATACTATGCTTTTTTTCTTTAAAAAAAATGTGAGAGACTCTTAGGAACATTTTGGAAAATTTTTGAAAACCGCAACCCTGGGGTGAAAAATTTCCAGCGTTCTACGGGCGTATGTCTTAATTTGGCTCAAGATCAACTGAGTCAAAGAAACATTTTGCCACATTAGAACTGTCGGTNTTAATTTGGCTCAAGATCAACTGAGTCAAAGAAACATTTTGCCACATTAGAACTGTCGGTTGAAAACTTTACGCGCATGAACTACTGAACGGATTGACGAAAACTCTCTTGGTTTTTTAGAGTCGACGGTAGTAACTGAGTGAGGTTTTATTTTGATACTTCCTAGTTAGGAGTAAGAATTTGAAACACCAGAAATGGCAGTTAGTTATATTTTCTACATAGATATGCAAGACTCAAAGATATACCAGTTTAATGTAAACTTTTATAAACCATTTTTCGAACTTTTGTTGGTAAACGTGATGGAGATTAGCAAAAGTATCTCCTCTAGTCCGGAAAATTATTCACTAGTTTATTTAATTAGCTGATTATATTATTATTTTAAATTTAATGCCAAAACAATATAAAAAAATTCTGATTAGGTGAACTATAAGCTATAACAAAATATATGTTTGACTAGATGGTTATTCGGATTGTGTAGTCGTGATCATCCTTGTGGAAGATATTTATAAAAACTTAGTACTTTGTATCAAATTGTTTACAAATTACTTCTATTTCAATTGTATTTATTCTGACAAGATTGTATCCTCCTCTGCACATAACGCATGACATTTGGGTCTTTTGTTTTTCTAGGATGGTTTGCAACAAATATGGAGTTGTCGTAAAATAGAATAGCTTTGTATCACGGAATCTAAAATAATTGTAGTAGTTGTTTGTCAACTATCAACTTAATATGTGCTCTCACAGTCCCAAAAAAGGAATAAAACTTGTCAGAACATAATGTGAATGGACAACGTACAGTTAATCACCTGAAAACGTGATAGGGGTGATCTCATTCTCTCTGACGATCAACACGGTTTTAGGAAATCCTTTTTTCCAGTACAAGCGCCATATTTTATTTCTTGAATGATGTTACCACATCTCTTGACTGTGGAGAAAATCCTCAGGGTGTTTTTCTTGATTTATCCAAAGCATTCGATGTCATCGATCACGAAATTCTCCTTTCCAAATTGCATTCTTCAGGCATTCGTGGACTTCCACATCAATGGCTAACTTCTTATTTAAAAGATAGATATCAACAGGTAGAAATATCCTATACTAAAAATAAAATACTTCAGCGTTGTCTTTCAGAAACAAAGCCACTTACTTGCGGAGTACCCCAAGGTTCAATTCTCGGCCCTACACTCTTTTATTGTATGTGAACGACATGTCATCATCCACATCAGATTGCAAAATGGTTCTTTTTGCTGATGACACTAATTTACTATGTAAACACGCCAATGCTCAAAAAGTTTTGTCTAACCTTTCGACTTGGTTCCATGCAAATCGTCTCATTGTAAACACTGACAAAACAGTGTCTATGTCATTTCACAATAGTATCACAAAATCTTTACCCCAGGTTTCTCTTTCTTTAAACGGAACACAATTAAAAACTGTTACAAATACAAAATTCTTAGGTCTCCATATTCAAGACAACCTCAAATGGAATTGTCACATTGACAATCTTAATTCCCAATTAAGCAAATTGTGTTACGCATTCCGAATCTTAGTTAACGCAGTTAGTCCACGTATTTCCCGTTGCGTATATTTTGCAAACGTTTACTCCCATTTACGTTACGGCATTACCTTCTGGGGTAATTCCGGTCAGAGTATTCAAACTTTCAGAATTCAGAAGAGGATAGTTCGGATAATTTGTAAATCTCACCCCCGAAACTCTTGTAAACCTTTATTCAAGGAATTAAATATCTTAACACTTCCCTGCATTTATATTTATGAAACAGTCGTGTTTGTTAAGACCGAATTACTGAAGTGCCACCCTTTCTTTATACGAAACAGTCTCGTTCACGAACACTATACACGCAATAGTAGTAATATTCATCGCCCTAGAGTGTCAACCACTCTTTGCCAAAAAGGACCTTATCATTCGGGAATCGTTCTATATAATTCCCTGCCCAAGAATATAAAAGATATTATGAAGTTGAATCTGTTCAAATCCGCGGTTAAAAACTACCTCCTGCACCAGTGCTTCTACAATGTAAAAGATTTTATTGATTTTAACAAAAGTTAAATCCGTCTTGTTCTTTATCACGCCATTGCTGTAGTACTTTTTAAATAACTTATAACAATTTCAAAAACTATTTTCTTGCATGATTGTGTTGTCTTATGGCTCATATTAATTTAGTTTTATGTNGTTTTATGTGTACTCAACTTTGGCACGGTTGTGTATATAAATTCTGTAGCCCCATCCTGAACCGGGTTTCTCTCCGGTTCTCCTTCGGGTAGAGGCGAATGTCTTATACAGGTTCTCTAGGCTTTGTTTAGGGGCGTGTTTATTGTAACAATAAATCGTGAATTTAGTGTTGTTTCAATTCTTATGATTTGTAAATTCTGTACTCAGAATAATCTATAGCTCGATAATAATTTGTACGTGTAAAATAATTTTTGTGTGTTAAATTACAGACATATTGACATTCTATTAGTATTATAATTCGTAGCTAACTTTTGGTCTTATCTAGGAATTTTTACTTAAATTTTTGAATCCGCCTCTACATTAGGGCCCTTGATCGGAATTGATGGGATTGTCCCTTGCTTGCTACTGGGGAGTAAATTAATTTATTGTCCTCCACGTGGTTATACGCAGTTTGTACTTCTTTTTTGACAATAAATTCAATTTGATATATTTATATCTATAAGTGCTGTTAGAGGAAAATTAACAACATGTCTACAGTGTTCAAGAAAATTGCATAGTTTTTCACTATTTACTGCTTCACAATGTGGATGGTTTGGAGAAAATAATATTTCAAATTATCCGTTGATCCTTCCTCAAGTAATATCATTCACAGTGACCTAGTCGATGTATGTGTTCTGGGGGATGTACGATGGTTTTACTTATGATGTTCCTAAATGAAGTTTATTTCTAATCGAGTTCCATGCTTAAGTCAATAGACTAAACGTCTTGGTTTTATAATATATAATTAGTTCACTGCTCGGTTGCAACTCGGTATATGTTTGTTGATAATTTCTGGAAATTGTTAAACTTTCTATTTTCCAGCCGTCGTCGTCGATACACCATCGATCGTGAGAATTCTCATTAGTCCACGGCGCTAGAAATACTCCCTATTTACATATGTCGTATTTGTTCCCAGTTGGCTATTATTATCATCCGTGCATATTTATTCCCTATTTTATATTTTGACGTTTGAGTTTGCGAAATAGGTCATCGTAGGTACCAAGATATAGTGAATAAACGTGATCTCCTAATACTCGCGAAAGGATGGCACTTTGTTTCCGCTACATTATATGATGCACTCGCGTGTTCTGAATTTTCTGATAATTTCAAAGTAAATTAATGTACGCTTCGGACAACCAATCTGTTTTGTTATTTTATTACAACACCATCTAATTGTCCTGCGTTACCCGGGATTTACCTTGGACCAATCTTCTTTTACTTAGGAAAAATCGAAACTCTATAATATTAACGCGTACCATTGTATTTAATATTAATTTATCTTACGAATATTATTTATCTTATTAATTTATTCTTTTTGTCGACATATTATAAACATTTTAATACTACAAAATTAGGTATTTGTAATAGAAAATCTGCAAAAAGGGTCTCAGATAAATTAATATTAAAATCTATCTATATTGTTAGATCAAAACGATTTCATTTACTGTTTTTGTAGACATATATACAGTATCATAAGTTTGAAAATTAATAATAACATAAATTTAATACAAAACGTGATTGTACACATCATTTTGAGTTTCACTTCGAGCAGCAAGAATGAGTAAATCGGTTAATGAAGCCACCCTTGGGCAAGCAACGGAAAGTTGCCCGTGAAAAAAACTTATCAATCGAGAAGTCACTAATTATCCTAGCACTCCTCCCTTAGGAGAGTTAGGTGTATATAACCCCCATATATGCTGAACGTTTACTTACATGACATGTCAGTGTTTATCAGAAATACCCCGAAATCAATGGATTAAATCCGTCTATTTCGATTAAATATTTTTTATAACCCTCTATTCCCACTCCTCCCGAGGGGGTTGTAAGGCTCTTTACCTCTTCCCCTAAACCCAATTGTGACTTTACTTTGACATAATATCGGAAGTGTGTCTCTTTATCTCAGCTACCCTGATGGTGGGGATGGTCACCCGCTTTGTTAGGAACGGTGGCAAAGAGGCGTGGATCCAACCTGGAAAGATGAAAGCTTATATATTGACTAAGTTAAAAGATTGGATTATAAGATTCTGCAAAAGCCAAGCAAATCACAACTCATGTCTGCACGAACACGTTTACGGAAAAGAAAACGAAAATTTTATAATTCCGTAAGAGACACAAACTTTTCACTACCGATTTAGAATTTTTGGAGTTGAAGCAAATTATTCGATATTAATTTATTAAAAGATCGTGGTATGTTTACTCCATAAATATGAAGAAATGTTAAACATCAAAAAGAAGAGTACAAATTACTTTTTCAACCTTATGACTATTTCCTACTTTTATTTAACCAGTAGGTAGGCCTGACAAAAGAAATATGGCGCGTAACTAAGCAAGTCTTCGATACGCATTGCCTATATTTCCTTGTGTTCAAAGATTTGAGTCTGAGCCGTCGAAGTGAATAGGTCAACGTCCTGACGGGATACAGAGAAGACTCTGAAGTATTTCTTTCCTTTTACTTTTCTTTTCTCCTGTTTACCTAGTTTTTCACTTTTATTGATTTTATCTTCTTTACTGGCCTCTTGTGTGCTGAACGCTCACCCACGTGTTATCTGTGCATGACGACCCATGTCAAAGGGAATGAGTGTCCTGGTGATTTGAGGAGTGGTAATACCTGTTATAGGGCGGACTTAGAACATGGCCTACGGGCACACGATGGCGTCGCTATATTCGTAGACGCATCAGTCTATACCAAAGAAGTCTCAATGACTAGCGTCATTCAAACCGTATGTATGAGGGTGAACCTACCATCCCTTACATTTACGGTATGTAGTATGTATACCCCCCTTGCCAGTCATTCACGAACAAGGATCTTGTTGGTTTGATGGGCCAGTTGCCTTCCCCATTTATCATAGTTGGGGATTTCATTGCCCATAATTCAATGTGGGGTTCTTCACAGAACTGATCAAAGGGTGATATCATTGAAAAATTGTTAGATAACCGAGATATAGTGCTCCTTAACACGGGCCACTCCACCCACTTCTATATAGCCTCCCGATTTTTCTCGGTGCTTGATTTAGCTATATGCAGTTCCCCTCTTTCCACAACTTAGACTGGACAGTTCTCGACGATCTGTATTGGAGTGACCACTACCCGATTCTTATGCATATGAACGTTTTTTGCCCTTCGGTTTCTCGCCCCCCTCAGTGGATATTGAAGAAAGCCGACTGGTATGTGTTTAAACGCAACATCAATCTTTGCGATGAGCCTTTCGCCGACGTGGATGCTATGGCATCCCATTTCACTAACGCTGTTCTCGAAACCGCTGATGTTGCCATCCCTAAATCGTCATGCATTTCCCACTTCCATAATGGAATTCGGATTGCGCAAAGGCGGTCAGCACAAGAAAGAAAACTTTAGCGCGGCTTAACAAGTATCCCATTGTTGAAAATCACATTGAGTTTAAAAGGTGCAGAGCAAGAACAAAGTGAACTCTTCGAGAAAGTGTCGTCCTCCTGAAAGGCTTACATTCGTTCTTCATCATTAGTCGTGTAGCCGAAAGTTCGCAAGATTCAAGGTACATGATCCTCTTTTTCCATCCCCGGTCTAAATGTAAATGGACAACTTCAAACTTCACTTGAAGTCATCGCAGAGGAACTTGCATCGTACTATAAAAGTCTCTAACTCATCCTGTTTTCTTTCATCGTTTCTCCAACAGAAATCTCGCGCAAACGAGTGCTGCTTCGACTTTCCCAGTTTCAGAAGAGAGGAATATAGCATTCCTTTCTCAATGACGGAGCTAACCTCTGCCCTTTGCGTCTTCGAAAGATACAGCTCCTGGTCCTGATCAAATACATAACGCGATGCTAAAACATCTTCCAGAGATGAAATTGCTTTTGAACTTATTTGGAATGAGCATACCGTCCCTGCTCAATGGCGTGAGGCCATAATCATTCCACTTCCGGTAGAGGGAAAATATCGTTCTAATCCGTCGTACTTTCGACCGATTTCTCTGACCCGCTGCGTTTGCGAATTGTTAGAAAGAATGATAAATCGTCACCGTGTTTGGTCTCTGGAATCGCGAAACCATCTTACCAATATCCAATGTGGTTTCTGAAAACAGCGCTCAACGCTGGACTACCTTGTTGCGTTGTCATCCTCCATCTCATCAGCGTTTGTATTGAAGGAACACCTTGTGGCGATTTCTTTTGACCTGAAAAAAGCATATGACACAACTTGGAGGTACGGAATCCTACGCACATTGCACTCGTCGGGATTTTATGGTTAAAATAGAAGTTGGTCACCAGAAGGAAGACTAAGCTTCACTGAGCGTATTTATGAAATTTGAGGCAAATCGATACAGTAGAACCGAAATAATAAATTTATAGCATGTACACGACAGAAATCCGTTTTACGTGACTTTAATGACTAAGTTTCGACAGAAAACTGCAAATATTGAGGTAAATGTGTAAATAATTAATAACTCTACATATTTTCAAACATTGGGAAGATTTCAAGACAATGTTGTCAGTGGATATAGAGCTACGATGAATTATTATGATGTTATTGTCACACGTTAGCAGAAGTAAACGCAAAATATAAGGAAATTACACACTCTGCAGTATACAGACTTCAGGTAAAGGTGCCAACCAGTGTATAGAAGCTATTATGTGAAAACCCCCTGCTAAATAAGACGTTCTGGCTTAGATGTAGCTAAACGCGTGAAGAGGTTAAACGAAACGTCATCATAAGAACGGAATACAGATAAACATACTATTCCTTATTCCGTGATGCACAGAGGAGCGTACCATATACTATGTATAATTCGTTCAACAGTACCATGGAGTTTTAATATAGAGGACGGTATTGGCGCTGCCTATAAGTACAAGCGGAACTATACACGTGAAAGTACACATTTTTGCCCCTCGGGCATTAATGTGTGTGTGTGGGGGAATCATACTGCAATTTGGTAGGAGGATGAATGGCAGCAACCAGCACTGGTGTGGGTACAGTAACTGGTGTGGGTACTGCCAGTAGGGCTCAAGAAATTAACGGAATACATGTGGGAGAGAATCGTGCGTTTTCCGTAAAACGGCTATAACTCCTATATGGTTGAAGGAAATTGAATCAAACAATTTCGTATTCGGACGAGTGTTTAAAGGCAAATGAAAAGTATTGGAACGTAAATATGAATAAAAATTTAAAAAACAGAAAACCAACAACAAAATAATTTAAAATAGGTAGTTCAACGAATAGATGAAGGGAGATGTTGGAAGTACGGCGAAGAGTACTG
The DNA here is from genome assembly GCA_002313205.1 of Laupala kohalensis. Classification (NCBI taxonomy): domain Eukaryota; kingdom Metazoa; phylum Arthropoda; class Insecta; order Orthoptera; family Trigonidiidae; genus Laupala; species Laupala kohalensis. The sequence goes on from NNCF01126466.1 coordinate 351,167, forward strand.
GACAGTAGACCAACGAGAAATACGAATACACAAACCGCGAGGTGTATGTATAAAATGGATGGAATGGAACAAATTATAATAATTGAAGCAAAAATTATAGTAATAAACCAACATGTAACGCTAACACTGCAAATGAGTACAGCACAAAGAAGGAAGGGGATGAGAAGACAGGTAGGTGAACAAGGAAACATGGAAAGGGTTAACAAGAAAAAGAGGAGGGACGTATGACCGAGGAGATAAAACGAGTGTGGGGAAAAATGCAGCAGCAACTTAACGGAGTGAAGGAGTTATGGAAAACAGTGCAGCTGTCAAGAAAGGAAAATTACTATCTACAAATAGTAGAAATTGAAAAGACAACGGATGCGGAAGAACTTGCGATAGCACTGGGAGAGAAGTTAGAAAATGCAGATTTAAAGTTCATAGATAGGACAGTGGAGAGCCTGTAAGAAAAAATTATTAAGGTCATGGATGAAAGATGAAATGCAATACAGGAAAGATTGCAAAGGAAAAGAAACGCGTGGGACGGAATGGTGCAGGAGCGTCTAGATGCAATAGAGAAGAACGTAAGAAATGATAAATTTGAGGAAGGGCAGAAGTCGCATGAAGAAAAGATAGGAGAAAGAAAGAGCTCGGACAAAATGTAATGCAAACAATTATACGTCGGGTAGAGCAAAGTGGTGAAATAATGGTGAAACAAAGGCCACAAACGGAGAAAAAGAATGTAATACCCGTGGAGACAATCAAGGATGAACGACAAACAAGATGAATGAAACGGAAAAAGAAGTGGAGAAATTAGAAAAAGAAATATCAGTAGATGATTGGGTCAAGTTTTTATGACAGATGAAGAGGAAACTCATACTCATAATACCTGTCATACGAAGTGACACAGCTAATGACGGAAATCTAATATCTTCGATATAGAACTAAAATCTTAGACATTCGACCCAAGACTGATTTCATTACCACTGCCCGAGAATTGACAATACGAAAAGGTTCGCCTGAGGTACACGGGATAAGAGCTGGAATCGTGTTTTTACAGGTGCTTGATGAAGAAAGGACGGATCTATATAGAGATGGAGTGTAACCGAATAAGCGAGCGCAATACACCATTACGTTGTTTCCAATGTCATAGTTTCGACCATTTGACAGAAGTATGTAGATAAAAAATGTACGTGCGGTCATTGTTCAGCGACTGACGTCAAATATGTAGCCTGTATAAATAGAACTAGATCAACAATTTGCACAAATTGCAAAAGAAAAGGATTACCACACGACCATAAGACTCAGATAGAAACTGTCCGGATTACATAACGGGTAAGAAAATTTTAGAAAAGCAGACTATGATAATTAAGATATGGCAGCAGATCGTACACCGGTCAATAATAGCATCAAGAGAAAAGATCAGCTCCATGGAGGAGCACAATATGGACATTGCTTGCTTACAGGGGTGTTACCAGTATCGAGGGAAAACTTGCCATAATAAAATATCAGCTAGGGTTCTGGAAGAACAGGGTGGATGGACGGCTATATTAGTAACGAAAGACAGAGGAGTATTAAAACTGCAGGAATTCTGCACAAAATTTATAATAACTTGTATGATACGGCATGCCAGTACCGATGTATTGTTAGTGAGTGCGTATATGAAAGGGAAAAGGAAATGCCAAAAAGAAATACTGATGCTAGAAGAAATACTGAAAGCCCGTAGAGGAGAAAAGATTATCGTATGCATAGATGCTAATGGGAGATCAACATTGTGTGATGATAAATTAACGAACGAAAATGCTTTCCACTGTCATAGTGCCATCCGTTGTTTTCGCCTCCATTCCTTTGCAGCGTGTACACTGCGGAGAAATACGCAATCCTTGAGGCGCAGAAGTTCATTCAGCTATCTTCAATACTACGTGTGGTTCTATGCAGTGACTCTATTAGTGCTCTGTTGTCAGTATCTTCACTGAACACTTCTCGCATCCTTACACTGACTACTCAGAATCTAATAAACCCCCTAGTTGTTCAAAATTTCAAAATAATTCTTTATTGGGTTCCTGGACACGTGGGAATGGGTAACGAAGAAGCTGATGAGGCGGGGAACGCAAAGGACAGTTCTTGATATTTCAACCGTTCCTACGTCAGATTCAAAGCCACACCATAATATCTTCTATTCTTAAGACATAGCAAGCCGAATGGCAAAATTGCGCCTTCAGGCTGAGGAAGGTAAAAGGCTCCGTTAAGACCTGGTCATCGTCATCCCGTGCGAACAGACTTGAAGAAATGATCCTTACACGTCTTCGAATTGGGCACTATCTTACCCATGGTCATCTCTTACGCGGTGAACCTCCCCCCGTCTGTGAAACTTGCAACACAACACTTACCGTGGAACACTTTCTTCTGGATGTCTCAAATTTAGTACCAACCGACGGCGCCACAATCTACCCAACGGTTTGAACGTTATGATTGGGGAAAATGAACCGATTTTGATACGCCTTTTTAGATTTTTTCAGGAATGTGGTCTCTGGAACAGTGTCTGATACTTATTTGTATATCATTTCCAAATCCTTGAACAAAACGGGGCTGCTCCCACAAGTTTTCCGGAGGGTTTGGATTTAAATCTCTTTTTTTCCTTTTCTTTAAATTTACATTATTTCTATAAATTTACTTCTTTCTTTGTTTTCGGTTTTTATAATGTTTTAGGTAACTGTTGTCTCTCTTTTCCCGCCTTTTTATGTTTGGATATATTGTATTTCAGGAAGGTTTTTAGTGGGTATGGTTGAGTCATTCGGCGAGACCCATACGCGGGGAAAGTCATTTTGGCTCTCCTTCGAGCGTAACAGCATTTTCCCTACCCGTACAAAAATTTTAGGGCTCTATTGATCTAGGTGTCGGCTAGCCATAATGTCCCAATAAGAGGAAGTTGTGTCTCTGAGAGGTAATACGAAAGACTTTGTTGAGGCTGAAAACCAATCGTGTTTTGTATCCACTACTCAGTAATCAGCCGACTAGTTGCCGCAGTACCTCCCCTTCGGAATGACAAATTGATAATTCTTGGACCAAAGAAATTCTTCACGCGCTAGCGGTTTGCAAAATATGAGCTACCCATCGTTTGAACATATTAATTTTTCTTTCAGAATCACTCTTGTGGGCAATGTTCTTACTGCTGGTTATTATCAGTTTTTTTATTATAGGCTACAAAGAAAATTGGGACATTTTCTGAATACAAGGACTCTATTTAAAAAGACTTATTGTTCAAACATAAACTACCATTAAAATAGGCAAATCAGGTGAAACGAAGTTAAGCCCTATTATTCCCAGACATCTTTAAACACATTTATATAATCTTATAAATATTTAGAAGTATATCGTTTGTTTTAACAAAAACGTTTTGTCAAATATCTAAGCTTAGAAAAGATCTTAGTGTGTTTATGTGCTAGTGTCAATAGGATGCTTTGAGTGTGTTCTAACGTGAGGAGAAAAATTTGTATGAAAAGTTGGGAAAGAATACTTATAATCATATTTATAGATCAACATTGATAATACCTCCTACTTAGTATTCCTGTCACGTCGTTAATGCATAAGGATAGCGCTTCGCGTCGAACCATTTGAGGGAGTACCGTATGTTATTTTCGTCCCTGCTACACTCGAGTGAATTAGTTTGATGGGACTTTACTGTACGCATTACTCCAGTGAAATATAATATTTCTAAAATATGTTGATGGAACTCGGATCTACATGGTGTTATGATGCCCCATCAATACCACTTGGCTGCAGTAGTCTGGCATATTACGCAGGTTTATCCCAACAGCTGACGGTGTTTCTTCACCAAACATCCGGCTGATGGTACTTTTCCTTTACTATATTTCATAAAGATTGAGTTTTATATTCTTAAACACCGAAAGAAATAGGTACTGTCAATTTTGTTTACAAGTGTAAGACTTTTCTACACCCTCCTTCGTCGCTTCTGTGGCATGTGACGGTACTTCGCTTAGTCATCTTTCTTTGAACTAACATATGTGTTATTTTGTTTAGTGAAATGACTGGGTCAACGAATTTCGTTAGCTCCCTGTCTATTAATGAAATGAAACTCCCACAGTCGCGAGAAATTGATCTAAGCCAAATTCCGTTTTGATGCATCAGAAAATGGAGAAAGGAAGTAAAATACCAAAAAAGGAGCGGATACTGTTTTATTGTGTATATGATTACATTCCACGTTTTATAATAAGTATACAAAGCTTGTGCGTTATTGTTACTCCCTCACCATCTCTTCATTCGTGCGTCTCATTAACCCCGCAGGTTTTGCTTCGCCTGTGCGTCTTCTGCGACCGCCTTTCTTTCCAAATCTGCGAACGCTATGCTTTTACGTTAATCGTTTCAGTGTTGTGTCATGGCTTCTTTGACCCTGCATCGCCCCTCCTCCAACGTTGTTCCTCCATAGTTTTGGACTTCCTCCCGCAGTCCTCATCCCCTGCACTTCTCCGCCGCTGCAGCCGAAGGTCGACGGCTAGTGGACGGCCGTCACAGCCATGATTATGGCCTTTATTTGCATTCAGAACTTCCCTTCCTCTTCATCGGAATGTTAATTTTGAAAAACAAATATTATATTGCGTGTTTTATGTTCTCTTGTGTTTTGGGATAATGAGTTTGTGATATTATGCGAGGGGAAACAATACGAGCATGGAATAAGTAGAGGATATAAAAAATTAAATGCCTTGAAATGGCATATTATTACATGTTACAACGAAATGAAAACAAAAAAAGGCGATATTTATTTAGTTTTTATAATTACTTCTAGCATTTTATGGAACCGTGACTCGTTGCAGTACAGACGAAAACTGGGTGGAAGAGGAGAAGGTTGTGTGTTCTAATTTCGTTTATAATGAACTCTGGATAATTAAGCAGTATATTATATATTACTGTAATCATTCTAAATTTAGGGCACACTTGTATAAGTACGTTGCCAACTTGCGTCTCTCTCTCTCGCCCGCGCTCCTCAGAATTGCATTCCGTGTAGTTTATTATGCTGCGTATCTTTGTGAGGAAGGTAGGCAAACGGTGGGAACCAGTTCTCTTTCCTTTCGAGTTTAAGAAACTTTTTGTCAAAGTTGGTCGTTGGGTCTTTTCAAGGAACTTTAGAAGAGAACTTGTTTAAGTATCGTGCGATGTTTGTGTATCTTGGAAATGTTGAGAAAATTTGTATTAACGTTTCGTCTGTTCTTGGTTGCTTTTACTACTATCAACAAAGTCTTTTGTCGCAATTCATAACATTTTACAAAACATTAAAGAGCTATCTATAGGTACATCTATTTCAACCAAACATAGGTGTTGAAAGTGTTTTCTGCAACTCAGTTTTTACATTAAATATATCGCGTTGATTCAGTTTTGTTTTTCACAGCGATATTACTATTACGAAATGTATGGATGAAGATGTAAATTTCATGCCAAAGTTAATTTCGCGAATTTCACCCACAAAATTGTCGGCAAAATTATTTTTTGGAATATGTCCATTCATTCCTTCATCAACACTCACTCAAATTCCTCGCTTGGGATAATTTTTTAAAACTTTCATATAAACATCTAATTTGAATTTCATTACTTAAAATATATATTTAGACGTGGCGAATATTTTGGTTAATTCTATTGCCATCCTAATATTCTACATATTTTCTCGTATTTAATTTCTTTTCCGTCTATTTTATGTGGTGCGTTTTTGCGACTATAAATGTTTATTGTTTTAGACATTCAATTTTCGGAACAAAACAATTCTATATTTATAAAGCATTTCCTTTTAAATTATCTTCTTATATTTTTGGAAAAAGCTTCCTTGTGTATTTCTCGTACTTTTTTTTGCCGAGCTGAAATGAAAAACAGAATATTGAAACGGCTAAAAGTAAACTTTCTCTGGAAATGACTTGCGCACTCTTCACAAAACATACACATGCGCTTGCATGCTTTCATAGAGTGAGAGCGTGAATGGAAAATAACTTCATAGGAAGGAGAGAGGACGGGAAAGAGAATAAAAAAATAAAATAAAAAGAGGGATAAAGAGACACGCCATCTCTGTTACTGAAACTGCTGGAAAAGAAAAACAAGGGAGAGAAGGTAATATGGTGAATATGTGATGGGAGTTGTCTTTTTGGCGGATAAAAAAAGTTTCGTAAAAAGAGAAACAGAAAGGTAGAGAGAGAAAGGAAATGGATCGATACGTCATTTGACGTGTTACCATGGTAGCATATAACATCTCCCTGCTCCACCCTTCCTTCCCCGCTGCCCTCTCTCACAGCCACCCATCTTCCTTTACATCACTTTCCCCTCTGCACCGCATACACGACGGTGCTGCTAGCGGCTGCTCCTGCTGCTACATGTGTCTTTTCACGTGGCCGGAGAATAAATGTTGCCTCGGGAAGAAAGGCTTAGAGTGCTCCATAGAGCTGAAATGATTCTCGTTATGTCAGTACATGACAGCGACCTCCTAGCAACTTTTCTATTGAAATGTATTGCGGAGTAAGAGAGGCACTTTCATTCATGAACTTTTAAGATGGTACTTACATTTCGTGTTCAACTTGTGATAGAAACGTGATAAAAGGCCGAAACAACTCCACACTTTTCCTGATTATTATTTTTTAATCTTTATTTCCTTACAGTTTTACGCTTATTATTGTAAAAGAAATATATCCTGCGCTTTTGTCAATATGGTTTATCTATTTGATGTAACCTTCGCTTGGAAAATGATTTTCGACTCTTTCAACTGTACAATATCCTCGTAGAAGCTGAATACAAATTGTGAGACTTCACACTAACAAGCACCGTGATAGCTTTCGAATCGGGTGGATCAAGAGAAGAGACTGATACAGCTCCGGAACATGTTGATCTCTCTCACCATATCCTAAAACGTTTTTGATAATAAACAATAGTCGAATTGTATCCAGTCAAGACAATGTTTTCGGGTTAATTTAAAATTTATCTATTGTGATGGCAGAGTAATGGAGGATGCTGATTCATGAAGATGTGAGAGAACAAAGCTGGAGAGAAGTTTTTTTTGTGGGGCTTTAGGGCTCGCCAACATCGAGGTCATTAGAGCCCATACGGGAGAGAAGAACTGAAATATGTAACAGTAGTTGAAATCTTAGACCTCTTTATCAGAGCTACACCTTTTTCTCATGGAGAGCGCCATAACTTTATAGTACGTCTCAGAAAGCTCACCGGATCAATTCCTTCACCTTACATTGAGTTTCTCTTCTTGAAGTTGTTGGCACAGTGTGGTGGCAACTATTATATCTCAGTCCTATTTTGGCTTGTAAAAACCGTGCGCACAATACTTCTTTATAGAATAACAGTTTAGGATAAAACTAAGTTCATTTGAATTTTTTTTTTCATTTATTTCTCCAGGTTTCTTTTGAAAGATAAGTTTTAATTACTGTTGGTTTTATAGTACGTACCCATGTTTGCCGTTATATTCTCTTGATGTGCTTTGAAAATGTCTTCGCTTTGACTTGGCGGTGATATCGAAGATAGGAGCGCTTTATTCCGTTGAATTGTGTAGAATAATATCTGATCGGTTAGGCAGGATGTTTTTATTCGTGCGTACTGAGAGGACATGATACAATCTAAAATCTGTTTGTTGTTGTAGGTTTCTTATGCTTAGGACACCATATTTAGTCGCTAGATTTTGGAATATAATATTTGCTATCAAGGCGTGGTTTTAGAAACTTGTACATATAAACTTGTACTTGTACATTGGGTAAATTTGTACATTCCGCATTGTATTTTACAACCAGCAGAATAAATGTGTACAATTGGTTCTTGGATTCATTCTTATCTTCCATTCTCGTTCGTTCATGGAAAGGATTCATCCATGACATCAATGTTTTTCAGTCCCATCTCATCCAGCATCGTGATCGGTTTTGTAGTAGATATCGTAGTATATAGATATCTACCATCAAGAGTATGTAGATTTACACAACAGTGTCTACCGGTCGGGAAAAGTGGAGAATTTTCAACTTTGTCGGGAAAGCGACAATGCGGAAAATGCACGAAGATGAGTACGTTTTTTAGCACTCGACAAGCATATTTCGGATATATGTTTACTCATCCTGTCCTCTTCCCCTCGTCTTACAAGTATAACATCGACGCACAGATTTATCTTTACATTTTCCCGCTTTCTATCTGGCTGTTCCACCAAATTACTTATCGCAATTATCGTAGATAAACTACTATTTACTTTCGTGAGAATATTTTTCACCCTTCCGTGTATATGTTCCTATTTTCTAGTAATAGTCAACTCGTGGTGTAAAAATAACCTGATATTTTTTTTCTTTCCAAAATAGACTAATTTGCATTATCAATTTCACATTCCGTATCCAGATGCATATTCTCTACTCGTCATATTTTCCACTCACAATGTCTGCTAAATCTACAAATTCATTCTGTTTCTTGTTATTTACAAAACCCATATTGCTTCCTACGTGATATGTTACTTTCTTCTAAATACTCAATTTTCCAGTCATTCACTTACCTGAAATGTTGTCACGCGTTTAGGACGATACGAGGTTACTTTCGTTTGGTCCTTCACATGTAGGTTTAGATATAGGCAATTCCCAATATACCACACTCGAGAGAAGTGACCAATTTTAACGCTCAACTCACAGATCTCTATTTTTTTTCAATCAATGACATGTTGTATATAATCAAGAAATAAAGTACACAATATTTTTACACCTGACATCGACTGAAACCACTCATCGATATGTTGTGCATTAAAAAAACAAAAAGTATATCGCAGTCGTCCAATACAAGGTCGTAAATTATAATTTATTTTATTTTCTAATGTCTTTGATTGTTGTTTTACCTCGTGGGACTTCAAATCGATCTCGGGCATTTTTCCTTTTCTATGTTTCTGTATTATATTTTCTGTGTCCATTCTATGTAGTATATGTGGTTTTTCATCTGTACTTCCCCTTCCTATAACTGTATTTTTCATACAATTACAGAAGCTTTATTTGTACATCATCTATACTCATCTATGTTTTCTTCACGTAGAGCTACTTCCTGCTAATTTTTTCCAATAGTACTTTTTAAAATGAACCCCAATTTAACTTATAATTTGTGCTTTGATTATTTCCTGTCACGTTTATTATTTTAATGTGAGATGTTATACCCTTGTGATCATTAAGTACCCCGTTATTCACACCCCATTCTGTAATTTGAGGTTTCTTTTAATATAGTAATTGCAGTTATAATATGCAATGCATCCCTGGGAATCGTTCGGTGACATCCTCTTAACCGTAACAAGCATAATCGTTCTAACTTGGTAAACCGTTTTTCTGGGTACTGTCATACAACACGTGGTCGCCCCACTCAGTACTGCCATTATACATTATTGGACATATCACACCCTTGTATAAACCGAGCATTTCTGTGTCCTCGATATAACATCTGTCATAGCCATTTTGTTGCTGGGTGTATTTTACCTTCTTCACTGTTTTCTCCACATAACCAAAATGTTGCTTCAAGAGTAATCTTTCATTGATATGTACACCTCAAAAATGTGTTGACCTTACAATTCTCATCTTTCATCCATCGTATTATTCGTATTATCGACTCCCACCTTCCGTCTCTAGTCGACCCTCTTAAACCATATTAAACCAAGGATTGGCTATTCTGAGTGAAGTGTTGGGGTGGTGCATGAGTCGTTGGTCTAACCGGGTGGTAGCAGTTGAAAGGACGTCGAGAATTCCTAACTGTAGTCCAACCGCCGATCGTATTCTTATTGACCTCTTCCAGCGCACTGATTCGTGTGTCAATATAATGTACCAAGTTATTGTACGCCTTCTGAAGATCAGCTTTGAATGAGTTGAGGAATGCGATAGTGTCCATTGTTGTGAGAAAGTTAGCAACTTCACGACAAAAGCAAATGAGAATACACGAAAACTGACAACTAACACTGAATGAAGGATGCTAGTATAATAATATATTTATTACTACGGAAGTTACAAATGAGATAATAAATAAATTAAATATACAAACAAACCGACGACAAAAATGATTGAAATAATTATTTAGGGCGACCACTGGAGATTAATTAATTCGACAATAACTACCGTATATTGTGTTAAAATGCAAATGAATACGAAAGAATCAAGAAAATCGAATTGTAAAATGATGTAATAATTCTATGAAATTATGACGACGAAAACTTGGGTGCAACATTGAGGCAGGGTTTAAATAAGGAAATAAACAAACCGACAACTAAAGTGACAGAAATAATTTAGGATGACAACTGCAGATAAATTAATTCGACAATAACTAAGGCAATATTATGTTAGATTGTAATGAATAACTACAAAAAGATCACGAAACAAATGGTAAAATATTGGAATAATTTTATTTACGACGACGAAACTTGAGCAGTGCAACAATAGAATACGTTATTTTTAAGTTAATAATGATGTAATAGTATATGCACCAGACAATCTAAATACAGCAAAATAATTAATTTTAATGCACCAAGAAGTTAAATTTATGATT
>NNCF01126466.1:361958-438993 GCA_002313205.1 Laupala kohalensis
TGGTTTAAGAGGGTAGTAGTTTAAGAGGGACGTTCTTGCATGATTGTGTTGTCTTATGGCTCATATTAATTTAGTTTTATGTGTATTCAACTTTGGCACGGTTGTGTACATAAATTCTGTAGCCCCATCCTGGCCCGGGTTTTTCTCCGTTTTTCCTTCTGGTAGAGGCGGATTTATCATACAGGTTCTCTAGGCTTTGTCTAGGGGCGTGTTTATTGTAACAATAAATCGTGAATTTAGTGTTATTTCAATTCTTATGATTTTTTAAACACTGTACTTAGAATAATCTATAGTTCGATAATAACTTGTACATGTAATTTTTTGCTTAAAATTACAAACATATTGACATTCTATTAGTATTATAACTTGCAGGTAACTTTTTATCTTATCTAGGAATTTTTGCTGAATTTTTTTTGAATCCACCTCTGCCTTAGGGCCCTTGATCGGAATTGATGGGATGGTCCCTTGCTTGCTTCCGGAGAGTAAATTAGTTTTTTTTCCCTCCACGTGGTCATACGCAGTTTGTACTGTTTTTTGACAATAAATTTATTAAATTTATAGCTTTTGTATCCTGTGTTGACATTCCTAAATATAGTACTTGACACGTGTTGTAACATTTTACTAGAATTTAATTTGCTCTTCTTTTGCCCTGTTACCGACTGTCTCCTGCTATTGCCTTCATGTCTTCTGCATACATGACGTATCTGATTTTCTCCTCTTCCAGCAACAATAGTACATAATTGATATACTGCAACAATAGTAATATTCCATAATACTGGTCTATTTGAAGATCCCTATGGGCAACTTGGTATTACTTTTTGAATTTATCTTTTTCCTCACATTTCCAAAAATTTACGCAATACAGATTTATTTATTTATTTACATTTACAGCGATTATCATTACACAATCTTTTACCCGATGTAGTCATAACTGGAGTTTTGTTCCGTAATCACTCTTTTTTTATTTTCCTTCTTGATAATTTTGGTTTAATTTAAATTTTTCTTAATTGGTTTAATTTATTTCTAAACAAGTTTCTTCTGAATTTGTCTAAGTCTTAGTTACGTCTCGTATCGTGCGTAGTTGCCATCAGTATTCCACAAATAATTTGTATAGTGAACTTGTTTCTATTTTATCCAATTTCTAATTCCTATCTATTCGTGTTTTCGTAACTTTTAAAAAAATATTCCCCTCTTTTGTGTACATGTATTTTACATTTCCATAAAACATGGTGAACATTATCTTCGCCACATGTACATAAATCATTGTTTACTATGGTCTTTTTTATGGGAAGAATTGAAACTTTCGTTACCAGTTATTAGACTGTTACTTTCGAAGGATCGTACCAAAAAAAAATTAGTGCATAGTTAACCTTGTAAATGAATTTGAACAGGTCTCTTCCCTTTTCTGATTTTTCACACCGTACCTGCCAACAATAGTGTAATTTTCTCCCTATCTTCCTTTTTTCCCTTTCATAGTACTGTAAACTGTTTCATTATCAATTCTTATTTCTCCAAATATTCTAGAATGACTCGCTTATCGTTTCATTTCTATACTTATGCCAACAGATGGGACTCCCAAAATGACATGCAGGACATTGACACATAATGAGTATGTTTATAATATGCAATCATTCTCTTTTTGCCGAATAGGTGGGATAACGATATAGAAATCCTGAGCCTGTTTCCCACCCTAACTTTTTAAATCTCTTTAATTCCTGATCTTGTACACTATATTTCTTCTTCTTTAGTATTATAGACTCCGTTCTTTGATTTACTTGTGTTCCTTGCAGTGCTTCTACATAGCCTATATCATGTTTTCTATTATCTTCTCCATCTCTTCTTTTCTACTCCATACTTTTTGTATGACCGTAACCTGACCATTGTTTCTAATCGAACGAAAATCAATTGTTGTTTATTATTTATATTACTTATCGGAGGTTTTTCGTCTATTATTATGATTATTATTATTATTGTTATTGTTATTATTAGTGAATTAAAGTCTTCCACGGCTTGAAACTGGATCTTTTCCATTTGGCGAACGAACATTGTCAAGTTCAATTAACCTCTTCTCCAAGAAATTTTTACACGTTGGGACGTGTGTCAAGCATTACGGATTTCTGCATATTGGTCAATGTCTTGGCTGCTCCTAGTATCCAAAACATTGATCAATATGCAGAAATCCGTAATTTTTGACACATGCCACCAGAGTGCGAAAATGTCCAAGAGAAGAGCTTGATTGAACTTATAAAAACAACAACAACAATATAATAATACGTCTTATTGTGTGGTGATTTATTCCACCTCTAAAATGATAAAAGTGGGTTTTAAATTATCGACACGTTTTTTTGTCGCTTAATGTTTAGGAAGAGAAAATGCAAATTTTGGGGGTGAAAATAATGTTTATTTTTATCTCCTTACACATTTTCTTCTTGTTTGAAAAAGCTGTGATATTATTTCTTTACCCTTTTTCACTGTAGTATATTGTACCATGTGATGGAAGGAATCTCACATTGGTAATTTATGGTGCTGACGTTTGTTGCAAACGAATGCAAGTATTAAGAGTTTAATTGCTTCGTGGGAGATCTGTGTGAGAGACTTGTTGACGAACCTTTGATGCGTTGTTCTGAGGAGACGCGAGGACACATGCAAAGAGTGGATTTTGAAGAACACCAAGAACGTGCCTCTTTTCAAATAAAATATAGCATTCCCCCTCGTTTCATTCTTTTGTAAAAAGTGGTAATATGAAGGAATTCTTTTCCTCGTATCATATAATAGTGACATCTGTTTTTTTCCGACGACATGGGACGCGCGTGGGGGGTTGACTCCGGAATTCTTTGCTTGCGGGCCTTGTCAGTTATTGCAAACATCCCTGATACCAAATAGAAAGTTGCATTGCTTTAAAACCAATTCTTTCTCTTTACCGGTATATGGTGCTTTAAATGTGAATAAACAAATATGCTCATGCCATTGCGAGCGTGCCGTAAGTTAGATGCATAATGTTTAGGAAGTACCGCGATTCATTCGCAATAGAACATCCATACTCCATACTAATATATAAATGCGTAATGCGAAAGCGTGTCTGTTTGTTACTTAATCACAATTAAACCATAGAACCGATCATGATGAAATTTAGCAAGGAGATAGTTAAGATGTCCAGGATGAACATAGGCAACCTTTTATTTTTTAAATGTGTGCAATAAAAGATAAAAAATGAAGTTGATGATAAATGTCGATGAAATCGTGGGAAAAACTCGAACATATTCACTTACACTGCCAAAACGGATAGAGATAGATGACAACTATGAGTGACAATATTGTTTTCCTCGAAGAGTTCTACAAGAAAGTCCGCGACAGCATATGTCTATCTACTAAGGTTAATTTAAATTATTGAAAAAACGTTCTGGAAAATAGAAGTGTTGAAATACTTGAATTGAAGTGAGGAATTTAAGAAGGAAACAATCAATCTTCATCAAATTTAAAGGGTTCTTTTAACAGCGATAAAACATCTTTGCCGTCGAAGTGAGTCGGTCCACGTCCTGACGGTAGGATACAGAGAAGGCTCTCAAGTATTTCCTTTTAAGTATGCTTTTACTTTTATTCTCCTATTAGCATAAGCTATTAGCATTTTGTTCCATAATAAACGTTTTTTAGATGTCAATTTAAATTTGATTAAGTTTAATAAATTAAACCTAATTAATTAACGATTCTTATGAATTCTGAATGTTAAAAATCTGACAATATTATGTATTATCATTATTATTATTGATGGTTAATAATTAGAATAAATCTAGCTCTTCCAGTAGGTAACATTAAGAGGATAAAAAGTTTAATCAACCGTCGGTCTACTTTATCTTGTATTTATCTTCAAAATCTGACCCAAAAATTATAAAAAACAGTGAAGTAATAATATACTTTTAAACCCTTCTATTTAAAAACAGTACATTTCTGAAGCACTCAAAGTAAAGGCATAATTTATTAGTTACCAAGTTCAATAGCAAAGGAATTTTTTTAGTAATGGAGTTTTTGTAAGTAAAATATCTCTCGTTATCTTCACCTTATTAATCCCGTGTTAGACGGGGTCGGCGTAGGTGGTGATGGTATGATGCCTCTTACTTGATTTGACTGGGGAATTCCAGGTTGCTGGATGCCCTTCCTGTCGCACCTCCCCGAGGCGGGTGATTAATGAATGACATGGGGGTGAATGATAATGAGTGAATGTTGTGGGGGAATGACAGGCAAGGGAAACGGGAAAACCTGCCGCGAACTTCGCTTCGTCCACCACCGCGAATTCTGCTTGGATCGGACCGGGTTTGAACCCGCGTCCCCAGAGGTAGAAGGCACTACGCCACGGGCAAGTAAAATATAACTTACATTAAAAGCGATTCAATGGTATACTTTGGTTATAAAAAATTGTGGTGAAACTTTGAAATTATTGTTTAAACGTGTCTCTTGGTGCTGGCATAATCGCTTTATGTTACAATCTTGGAGTCAGGAAGTATCGATAGAGTAACAATCATTGACATACCCACTCCACTATCACTCTGGTTTGAGAGGACTACTCTTATGTCCGGAAGTGCTTATCACTTAAAACTTGAGAATTACTTGGTAGTAAAAATGATACCAAAAGAATCTATCCTCTGCGCATTCAGTGTTATATATTTGGGAAGAGTCCATTTCGGTTAATTTTGCCCTGGCCCCAAAAGAGTTTGATTTGGTTATGAAACGCAAGCTTACTTTTCTCGGCGTTGCCTTGGGTTTTCATATTTCCTAAAATACTTTTGTCTTTTATCTTAATACTTATGTTAAACTAAAAAATAATTAAACAATTCACTAAAAGAATTAGAAAAATACTTTCCATAATTGCGTTCATCTAAGTGCAGGCATTATGAATTTTCCATAATTGAAAAAGCTAGGGAAAAACATTGTAGATAATGCGTACTAATTAATGTGCAAAGCTTAGACCTGAATTTTTGAATTAGTGTTTAGGATATTTGAATGCAAACTATAGTGCTTCCATGAGTGTCATCCACATTATAATGATCAGTTAATTGTAACTAGTAATCTCTAACAGACACCTCAGTAAGCTTGATAGTCTCTAGTGCAGTGTGTAAAGTTTCACATTTACTGTAAAGTATCGAAATTTTATTGTTTTCTGTCTCTCAATTTCATTAATATTAACAGTACCTAGCACTGCGCTTGCAATAATCCGTAAGCTGAGTCCTTTAAAATTTTAGATTAATTAATACAGTTAGGTACTTTTCTTGATTTCGATGTTATAGACACTGCGATGAATTCATTTTGATTAGTAGCCTATAGATATTTGTGTTGTTATTGTATTAGTATCAGACAATTTACTTTTCTCCTTTCCCATTAATATGTTCTGATTTTAAATAATGTGAAATTAAAAGATTTTGAAAACGTTTTTCATTCGCTATCGGTTGCTTTGATTAAGCAATTAACATGAAGTAGACATCGTTTATCATTATTCTTGACTACTGTTCAATGTTTCATTCCGGATTTTTTTAAATATTCTTTTTACATATAGTACGTGCGCGTCACTCCCTGTGAGTAAGTTAGCATTATAAGTCGGTTAATTTTGGTTGATAAATCGACATTTCTTTATGTGCTCTGTCTTTTTCTGGCATGTTTTTTTAATTTTGCGTGGTTAATTTTTAAAACAATAACGAGAAATTACCTGAACCGTATATAAGGTATATCTACTTTTTCATGACATTTTGGCCATTCAATTTTCTGTCTCGTATGAGGGAAGAAGGTTTTAGTATGTTTCTTCATCTTCTTTTCGATTTTGGCCATCTAAGACCGCGTGAAGTAACCTCATACATTCATCGTCGTGCTTTTTTCTTTGATTTTCAGTATTTCTAGATTTCCAGATTTTAGTATGTTTATTTAATAAATAAACATTTTATTAAGAACTATTTTTGCATCAATGTTCTTCTAAGACACTTATTCGTACTTGAATTCCTGAATTGCTTCTCTTTTTCTCGATTTAGATAAAAGGCTTTTTCACAAAATGTGAACCCATTTGCGATTACAACGCGTGACATTTTTGACAAAAGAAGATAATGTTTCATTTGGGAGTTCTGTGAGAAAAGGAGTTTTACTTGATGGTGTGAGTGAAAGGAGAGTGTCTATGTTAATTTCTCTCTGAGCCAAAAGTTAACTCACCAAGTTGATAACTTTAGGAATAAGAAAGTTAACTCATCAAAATTTTGGAAGCAGAGTTTTAATGTGTAGTATAAGTGGGGAGTAGGTGCAGTCTATTTTATCATTGTATTCTCGCGAGTGCAATATCGTGATTGCGAATTTTTCTGAACCTTCATTCCGAATAAGTTTTGTTGATTTGGTTTCTCCCACTTGTAATTGCTAACATACTTACGTCATTCGTTAGTGTTTCCAGAGTTTCCTTCCCGATCTGCTTCCACCGTCTTTATGTTCGCTTAAAGAAAGTATTTGAATATTTTTACGGAAATACTATCGATTATTATTCTGCATTATGTATTTTGAGATATACAAAGGACGATTACGTAAAAATATCTCAATAACTAATATTTCTATGCAAATGTTTGAAGCACTTTACGACCCAGAAAGCAATGGGAAGTATTTTCTAGACTTTGTTGGTTGATCATCCTTTCCCTTCGCCGCTCTCCACTTCTTCACTGCCCAAAACTTCCAACTTTTAATGATTATTGTAATAACTTCATAAAGTTCTCAAATAAGCCATGACTCACAATATTACAAAGTTCTTATGTGTATGTGTACGTGTATACTTACGTGTTTTTGAAGTTGAAAACTTCAGTAAAAAGTTCGCGAGTTAATCCAAAGTCACAGTATTTTATGAAGTTGTTTATACGATGCAAATAAAATACAATTAGAACTTTCTTAATTAGATGCAGAGTATGAAAAGCACAAATTTTGAAACGGAGGACAGTTGGAAGGGATGAGGTATGTTACTCTTGTCTGTGATCTATGAATTCTATTCATGCTCATTACTTACACCATCAAATTGTTCTATGTTGGACTAGCTTGTGGATAAACATTTTGAGAACTCCTTTTTGTTGATTCTTCGAAAAAGCAAACTATTTCATCTGTCTTCAACGTTTAATGCTTCACAATGAACTGCTTGTGTCAGTCGTGGACGAGTGTTGGTGTTGGTTTTCATTAATACAGGGGGTGTAAGTATAGTGGAATAGAATAAATAATTTATTAAATTTGCTCAGACAATCATGTCTGTTATTTCGCCAATCCATGTACACTACTGATAACAAAAAAGGGCCCATTTATTTTTCTAAATCCCACGCTCTGACCAGTTTTGGATCTGTTAAGTTTGTAACGCATGAACTTTCTCGTAAACTGCCCTGCCACGTTCTCATGTATGTTGTAATGCTACGTTGCCGAATTGACAATTGCTCAACGTATGTTTTAAGATTTTCCTAAACAATGTGAGAGCATGAATTAAGGTTTCGTTCATTACAGCTCCTAAACAGATATTACGAGCTGAATTGTGGTATAAACCATTTTCAAAAATCAGTTCACAAGTTTCACTGGGTTCCTTTTTCCTTTAATCCACACCGTGTCAGGTAACTTCCATTTCTTATTCTTTTGTGCATATTTTACACCCTGTTTATACTGATATGTTTGCCGTCCTTTGTCACTATTCGTCCACCTAATCTGCCATGCTTCTAGTAGGAATTCTGTTATTTTTGCCTTTGCCTTTCTATCCCTTACTTCCAGTTATTTATCCCCTCTTTTTAGTAGGTACCTACATTTCATCTTTTGTATGTGTAAATCCAATGGTGGAAGTTCATTTATAACTGTTTGTGCTTCGGTAGATACTGTCCTGTAACACCCTATTATAGGTAACAAACATTTTCTCTCTATCGTCTTCAAACTCCTTTCAAATTTGGTATTTACAATTTTTGCCGCCTATACTATATTACCGTACGCCATTGCTTTTATTAAGGCACCCATATACAAAACTTTCAAATCCTTAATAAATTCAAATGTCATAATAAAGCATACCCACTCTCATACTATACATAATTTTCTATATTCTTTGTCGTATGTATATGATGTGTGGTTCAAAATTCATCCGGTCATCTGATGAAACACCCAAATACCTGTTTGTTCTCACTATTTGTGACTTTGTCCATTTATTCGCGTAATAAAGTTTCTTGTTTTCTTTCGGGTGCACAAACCATATTAATCTAATTTTGTTTGCTGACAATGTTAAGCTGTTTTTAGAACATAACTCTACACAGATGTCAGTCGCTTCCTGCGTTTTCTTTTCTAATTTTGTTCGTGAGTTTGCAAATACCAAAACCGCCGTATTATCTGCATATGCAACTGTATTAATCTCTTTTCCCGTTCATTCCCATAACATGATTTCTAGTACTATATTCCTAAACACTCGACCACGGGCGGAGCCTTGTGAACTGCATACTGTTGCATTTCTGAATATTTGTTGCCACCGAATTCCAACATCACCCTATTCTCAAAATATGACTAGACCATATTTAAGAGGTATTTCGGACATCCTTTTTTGCTAGTGTATCTACTATTATCAGTCATTTTGTATCGTCGAAAGCTCCATGTATATCTGGAAATATACATGCACAAAATTTCTTATCTTTTTGCGATATTTCCGTTACTTGTAATTCCAGTGCATCGCTCGTGGATTTTCCGGGCATGAATCCAAATTACGCCTTTTTCATAATTTTCATAATTTAGTAACGTCCTTCGTCCATTAAATACTTCTGTAATCGTTTTGTCATAATTTTGTCTAGTATTTTTCCTAAAGTCGGAGTTAGTGTTATGATGTTGGTCTGTTGGTATGCGTCATTTCCCCATCAGGAACAAATTTATTACTCCAATCTTCCTATATCTTGTAAAATATGATTTTTGCTAACATTCATTATATATGTTCTTAATAGTGTCCTGTAAACTATCATGTAGTGCTCGCAATATCTGATGTTTTTTTTATCGTAATCCGGCACTTTTTTTGGTTTCATCTTTTTAACATATTCTCTTATTTCTTTGTATTGTATTTCTGGTATTTCTTCCCGTAGGACCGTATCATATCTCCACTCTATTTCATCATTTCGGAATATTCCATCCATTAACACTTCTCCTGTTTCCTTCCAGTCTCTTGTACATCCTGCTCCACTCATTTGTGTCATCCGTACTTCCTTCCTACGTACCTTCTCCATACTTATCAAGTATGGTAAACCTCACATACGTTTTTGAAAGGTATTTTCTACAAACTCACGCCAACTTGTCCTATTTGCTAGAAAAACTTGGTCCTTAAATTTTTTACGCGATATTTTGTATGTTTCTAATGTTATGTCTGTATATCCTCCTCTCCTTTCTTTCTTTTGAAGTCTATACCTGATCCTATTCATTTCTTTTTTAGTCTACTTAAGTGTGATGTCTACTTTCTTTTCTTTTTCTTTTGTCGAATGTATTTTGAACAAAGACGTGATATTTCTAACTGTAACTCATCTATTTTGTTTTCTAAAGTTGTTTTCCTCTTTGTGTATGCTTGTTATAATATCCTGTATTCCTGTCCTATCTTCCTTTACCCTCTTCAAATCCACTCTTTTGTATTCCATCTGCTGGGTATCTTCATCCTCCGTTATTTCTTTTAATCCAATAGTTATGTCGATTGCACAGTGGTCACTTTGCAAGCGTGTGCTTATATTCCACGATAACTCCTTTATATTATGCCACTTATTCACCATACTTACACCAATTACAGATTCTCCACGTAATTGTATGATATGTTTCTTGAAAACTTCTTTCTCTCTTTTATTGGTTGTTTTGTCTCCCAACCATGTTGTTCTTGCATTCATATCGAAACATAATAATATTTGTTGATATTTCACATAATTTATTATCTCCCTAAATTTTTCTAAATCAGTTCTAATATTTTTTATATACTGACAATAGTAATTAATTATTTCAAGCTGCATTCCCTTCCACTTATACTTTATCACTTGACTGTGTGTGCTTAAAGACTGTCCTATTGCCAAAACCTCTCCAGGACCACGTATGATAATTGCACTCCACTGCTCTTCTGTGGCAATTACTCTATAACCTAAAGGTTTATGTTTCAATTTTCCTTTCACATGATATGTTTCTTGAAAACACCCTATCCATATGTCTTTTTTCCTCATATTCTCTTTACTCTGATGATCATAATTTTGACCTACCACCACTAAATTGCCTCCAACTGTTTCTCGTGCTGAATCTATACGAACAGCTTTCCCTACACTTTTAACCACAGTTTTTAAACTTGTCTTCAAGCTCTTCTTCTTTCCATCAGTACTGTTTATGACAACCATTTGCTTTTGCCCTTGCAGTAACGCTGTTACGTAGGTTTTTTTAATTTTCTCTATTATTTAGTATCTTTTCAGTTTGTTATTTCGACAATACGATTTGCCCCTAGCCTAGAATAATAGATCCTGGTAATAACCATAAGAGCCAAGGAAAACCCTGAATGGGTTCGGGCTGAAATCCTTACATAATGTATACATATAAGTTGCGCTAATGAAAACAAAAATTGTATTATTCAACATATTTACATATTTTAAACTAAATTCAATTGTAAAACTTTGAAACTTCGATTCAAGTTATGTACAAACCTACTCCATTTACCGTGTTATTCACTGTTTACATTACACTTATAAAATATTTTGAGATTCTAAAATATAGAGCTATTTAAACTGACACTAAAAACAATATTTTTTCCCTTACATTGTATTTTTTTCTTGTCAATTTGTTTATTTATCCACAACACAACTTGTCTTTAACATTAGTGTCATTACGAGGTTCTCTTTTTAATATTTTCTTCTTTCTTTTCAGTTGTTGTTTGCTTAATAATCTATCTTATTCTTCACTTATCTTCGTTATAGACTTTCTCATGTCTCATATGCTACATGGTTCCATGACATACTGATGAATAATTCAAAAGTTATTCTTTGTTCAATCAGACTGTCCGTTTTCCAAGCATTCTGCATCGAGTATCCCTAAATCTTTTGAAAACGACTCTTTCATGTCCTTATAAATTGCCACCCGGTATAACATGCCTGAGTTCTTCTACTATTCTATAAATACACACTCCTCTGTATATTTTCCAATCCATGTTAAATATTCTCAAAAGTTGTCGTGAGTCATGAAATCTTGAAGTATATTACTTGTTTGGGACCATTTTTATGTCTGTTTACGTACGACCCATATTTCATAGAATTATGATACAAATCGCAGAAGAGGAGTTCTGTGATTTCACCCTGCATTTCTTATCTTCTTTTGTTATTAATTGTCCATTCTTTTGTTATTAATTGCATTCTTTAGGCATTCGTGGACTTCCACAGCAATGGCTAACTTCTTATTTAAAAGATAGATATCAACAAGTAGAAATATCCTATACTAAAAATAAAATACTTGAGCGTTGTCTTTCGGAAACAAAGCCACTTACTTGCGGAGTACCCCAAGGATCAATTCTCGGCCCTATACTCTTTTTATTGTATGTGAACGACATGTCATCATCCACATCAGATTGCAAAATGGTTCTTTTTGCTGATGACACTAATTTACTATGTAAACACGCCAATGCTCAAAAAGTTTTGTCTAACCTTTCGACTTGGTTCCATGCAAATCGTCTCATTGTAAACACTGACAAAACAGTGTCTATGTCATTTCACAATAGTATCACAAAATCTTTACCCCAGGTTTCTCTTTCTTTAAACGGAACACAATTAAAAACTGTTACAAATACAAAATTCTTAGGTCTCCATATTCAAGACAACCTCAAATGGAATTGTCACATTGACAATCTTAATTCCCAATTAAGCAAATTGTGTTACGCATTCCGAATCTTAGTTAACGCAGTTAGTCCACGTATTTCCCGTTGCGTATATTTTGCAAACGTTTACTCCCATTTACGTTACGGCATTACCTTCTGGGGTAATTCCGGTCAGAGTATTCAAACTTTCAGAATTCAGAAGAGGATAGTTCGGATAATTTGTAAATCTCACCCCCGAAACTCTTGTAAACCTTTATTCAAGGAATTAAATATATTAACACTTCCCTGCATTTATATTTATGAAACAGTCGTGTTTGTTAAGTCCGAATTACTGAAGTGCCACCCTTGCTTTATACGAAACAGTCTCGTTCACGAACACTATACACGCAATAGTAGTAATATTCATCGCCCTAGAGTGTCAACCACTCTTTGCCAAAAGGGACCATACCATTCGGGAATCGTTCTATATAATTCCCTGCCCAAGAATATAAAAGATATTATGAAATTGAATATCTTCAAATCCGCGGTTAAAAACTACCTCCTGCACCAGTGCTTCTACACTGTAAAAGAATTTATTGATTTTAACAAAAGTTAAATTCGTCTTGTGCTTTATCACGCCATTGCTGTAGTACTTTTTAAACAACTTATAACAATTTCAAAAACTATTTTCTTGCATGATTGTGTTGTCTTATGGCTCATATTAATTTAGTTTTATGTGTACTCAACATTGGCACGTTTGTGTACATAAATTCTGTAGCCCCATCCTGGCCCGGGTTTTTCTCCGGTTTTCCTTCGGGTAGAGGCGGATTTATCATACAGGTTCTCTAGGCTTTGTCTAGGGGCGGGTCTATTGTAACAATAAATCGTGAATTTAGTGTTATTTCAATTTTTAAGCACTATACTCAGAATAATCTATAGTTCGATAATAACTTACATGTAATTTTTTGCTTAAAATTACAAACATATTGACATTCTATTAGTATTATAACTCGCAGCTAACTTTTTATCTTATCTAGGAATTTTTGCTGAATTTTTTGAATCCGCCTCTGCCTTAGGGCCCTTGATCGGAATTGATGGGATGGTCCCTTGCTTGCTTCCGGAGAGTAAATTAGTTTTTTTTCCCTCCACGTGGTCATACGCAGTTTGTATTGTTTTTTGACAATAAATTTATATTATATATTATATTATATTATATCATTTACTCCCATTTTATCTTTAACATCCTCCGAAACGTTCATTACTGATATACAAATAAATTGGTTAAAATTAATTTTCAAATATATCCTGATTTTTCAAGAGGAATAGCGCAACTGTTTTAGAATCGTTAGGTTTTGTTTACGGGCATTGCACAAACAAGAATTTATCTCGCGCTTTCAACCTAACCCTGGTTGTGAATGTTCAGCGTTGATTGCTTTGTGCTGTGGTATATGTAGTAATAGAGTTTCATTCATTCTAAGTTTAGTGACAAAATGAAAATTATTGGTTTTTGTGTTTGGTGTCTGAAAATGAATGATCTTATACTTGTTAATCATAAATGTACGGTGCACAAGTGTTTCGTATTAACTGAAGTGTAGTTGCCTATTTTTTGTTCAGTTTGTTGTAAACTTATTCTAATAATAGGAATAAGGATGTACCAGTGATTTACTAGAACAGATTCGTATTTGTCGGTAAATACTTGCTTAAGCAATTCAAAGTCTGGAATTTAGAAAATATTTTCTTTCTAATATGGTTTAAACGAGTGTCCCAACTTAAACTCTCCCTGATCTGTAACTTCAATTCTCCATGAAATGGATGCCTTTGTTTTGCATTAAAGATGATTTTTTTTGTGTTACTGAGTAATATTTTTATTTCTAACGGAACTGGTTATGATTGCTTACGGGTTGTTTGCTTTTAAAGGGAAGCCATTATATTTTGACCAGACCGCGACAGAAAATAAATGAATTAATTTTTCTTATTAGGCTGTATTTCATTTGTTCTCCTTGTAATGTACACTTCAAAGTCATAATTTAATGATTTTGGCAACTTCAAAAAGTTGAAATAGTCTTTTTGGAGTGCTTCAATTGTCTAATTGTAAAGTGGTGAGAGTTTGTTTTAAGTGTGTCATCAATGTCAGGTGACATGTTCAAGAAATTTCCATTTATAAAATCTAAAGGCACATCAATCTTATTAGAATTTTTATCGTTGAAATTAACAAGAGCGTCTCATTCCAGAGGAGCAAACACAGACACGCTTTTCTTTCGTGTTGAAGTTCAACCCGTGGTGTTTTCCAGTGCAGCTATACATTACGCGAGAGCAGCAAGTTCCCAATGAAATATCGAAGGCTTCTGTTTTAAAAACATGCTCCATATTACCGTCTTCTCCTCTGTGTGTTAATTCTTTCCTTTTTTTTGAAAAGTAAAATTTTACAACTATTTCTTATGACGTGGAGTTCCCTTTGATTGTAGTTGTTTTATTCTTCTCTTATTTTTCGTGTTTTTCTTTCGTATGTTCCTTGACTGGTACCGAGGTCACGTGGAAATTGTTGGCAGCTCAGAAACCTGATGGATTTTATGTACTTCAAAATCATACCATAGGTTCTCTCATGAGACCTTCCGGTAGCAAACCACTTGGGACACCGCAACACGTTGAGTGCCGACGCTTTCCTGAATTATCAAATAAGATCAGATTTTTTTGTCGACCATTACGTAGATATAAACGAATTTTTTTATTTCTTGGTGAAACCATTATCTTTCAGCTTATTGGTTTGTTAGTACATGTAATCAAACTTGATAAGCAATATTTTCTTAACCTGAAGAGGAATAAAACATTAATCTATTTATCCTTTTCTTATTTAAGTGTGTAAATGTTTTTAGAGAAGTTAAATGTTTCTGGAAACTTTTTCTATTGTTTCCAGAACCATTGAAGTAATTGTACCCAGAACCATTTAATCATTTCTAATTCCTTGCATTTTGTAGTAATTTTTGTGTGTATGGTTAATAATGTGGAGGTTGATGCATAGTGATTCAATTCATACTAAAGTATGTTCAATAATTCAATTTTCTTTAATAATTCCGACTAGATTTTTGGTCATTTGAATCAAATTTATGTGTAGAAAAAATAACCTATATTTCTTTTAATATAGGGTGCGAGTATTTTCAAGAAGGAACTTGAAAATAACAAGTTAACATAGAAATAATAGCCAAAACGTCACGTTGTCTTGGTGACACTGTTGTCGGTTAAGGAGATCTTACGACAGAGAGACGTGGGGTAAGCCGGGGTAAAGGTTTGCACGGGGCAAAGATTTGTATTGAAGTTTTTGTACAGGTGGGAGATGATTTTCTGTGTAAATCCGGTACATAGCACATTCGTCTACCTCCCGTCAGTCGCCTCGTGGAACCCCGTCGACTCCGTGTACTGCACACTGAAGAAAAGGAGGTGAAATCATTTTTCTCATTTTCGATGTTATTTTTCCGCAACATTTACGTAACATTAGGTACTCAACATAATTATCAAAGGTTTTCACCACTTTTTATCTGTTTAGTATGTGTAATAAGCTTTGAAATGCTACCTATACATTTCGGGTTTCCCAGTTCAACGAGAAAGAAATTCTTTCCAAACAAAACTGTTCGAAAAGGGGCAAAAGTTTGCAAGTGACTTGGGGCAAAGGTTCCCACATGCCTATCCGCGAACCTTTGCCCCAAGTCGCTTGCAAACACCACACCTTCAAACCTCTGCCTCTGACACTGTTTCAAAGTAAAACTTTTCTTCCTTTTTTTTTCTCTTTTGTGTACAATTCATGGATTACTGATATGATAAAAGTTAGTATTGAGTATTCGGTAATTCATGGAAGACTTCAACGAGGATCAAGAACAGGAACAGGTTCAACATTGTGTTGATTTAGAAAACCTTGAGATTTCTACTTTACTCTTACGCTAAGAAAAATAACATTAAATGCCCATCTCAGACAGTACTGAGATGGCTAGGGAAGATTTAACCAAAGCTTTCATGAAAAGGAAAAGATTATCTGTAAGGACCCCAAGAAAAGCGAGTGTGACTCGGACCATGGAATAACAAATTCCAACTCAACCAATACTTTGACAATTTGCAACAAGCACTCCTTAAATACAAGTTTCCAGCACATAGAATATTTAACATGGACGAAACTGGGGTTCAAACGGTTCCCATTAAAATTCCCAAGCTCATTGCACCAACTGGCAAAAAAAAAGGTTGGCAAGTCTGTGTCCCGCAGAACATGACAAAATGTTACTGTTGTCTGTGCTATGAGTGCCACTGATAACTTTGTATCTCCATATTTTATATTTGCAAGGAAAAGAGATAAGTTCGCAGTGAGATTTGCAAACACATTTTTTTGAAAAATCAAACATTTGGAATCTTAATGTATTATTAAATATCCACATTTTTACCACATGTAGAGGAGATATTGACTTACAACCAAAACCATTTTTGTGGACGATTAAATGAATTCCATGCCAGTGAAAAATCAGTGTGTCTAAAATGCAAACCGTTACCCCGGCTTACCCTATGTAATTTCTGTTTTGTATTTGATCCAATTATATTTTAGAAACCGTTATGTTTTAAATGCACTGTCATATATTGAACGGTGTACATCTTTTCGTGTTAACATTTTTTCTTTCGGGAAGGGAAAAAGGATGTGTCATACTAGTCACATTACCTTAGGATGCAAGAACAGATTCTAGTAGATCTTACAAAGCTGTCAGAGCATGTGGGGAAACTCGATGAACTGAATGTTTTACCACCAATTCCATTCTTTTCGACCTCGATCTATTATTAAATTCCGCAGCTGGACGCAAATACGGACTCTAATTGATTTTTTTTCTTCTACGCTACGTTTGTGAATAATTACTTTGTACTACCTATACGTTACTGCTTATTCTTGTTTGAATATGAAGGAAAAAAGGAATCTAAACCTCTCTTCTGGAGCAGACATAGAACATGCAGATGGGAACGTATTTTGGCTACTATGCTATGGTGGACCTTTCCTGCCAGACCCAACCATGGTTCTGCTGGTTGGCTACCGGAAACTGCTGCGAAGAACGCTTTCACAGCATTACGTTATACGAGAGGGAGGTGAACAAAGAATGTTGTTAACTTCTATCTGG
Organism: Laupala kohalensis; assembly: GCA_002313205.1. NCBI lineage: Eukaryota > Metazoa > Arthropoda > Insecta > Orthoptera > Trigonidiidae > Laupala > Laupala kohalensis. The sequence continues at coordinate 378,900 of NNCF01126466.1, forward strand.
CCATCTCTTTGTCAGAAGCTTTGCGTCTTTCTTATCAGCAGGATCTCCTAGAGAATTATATTGGGCAATGGAACTAAAGCATGTTATATTCATGTTTCGCGTGTTAGTACGGTCGGCGTTGTTTCATTCTTGAGATATGTCGTATTCCTCATTCAGGGTTATTTGAAAACTTATCAAGAGTACTGCATACAACGATATTAGAAATCTTTTGTTCTCTTTTACTCTGATACTTTCTGGAAGATAACTTTAGAAGAACTTTTGCGTGGTGTTATATAGCCTTTCTTGCTTGAAGTCAGACTTCCACAAATTACTTACGCAAAAACTGGATGCACGTTTAGTAAAAGTTTCCTTAAAGTGTTGCGCAAGTGAGAGTGTAGTGGGGATTTTATTATAATTCTTGCGAAGAAACGTATCAATGTTGTATATAAACGTATTGTATTAATCCTATTTATCCATTACTATCTATGTTTCTCTTTCTAAGGAATAACATCAATTTATTCGTGATATCCACAGTGCATCCGTAAGTCTACATTATGAGTGTTATTGAAAATTATTGTACCTGGAAATGATTCTATAACTTTATTTTGTGGCATTCAGCACCTACAGGTTGAATTTGGTGGCGTTATTAGATAAATTGGACCTTTTATACAAAATTCTCTCGTAATTGCATGAAAATAATTTATGTAAGTATATTCGGAAACAATTTACGAAAGTAAAATACATGGACAATTAAAGATTATTTGGTACAATAACCATATTGGTTACATTCCAAAATTAAAAAGTCTCGGGGCACTGTGATAATACGCTAGGAAGAAACCCATAAGTAATCCATAAATACGTATGTCTTAAAATTTTACGCAACGCTTTGACGAGATCGAAATCTTTCTATTGTTTCATAGGATTTTCAAGGTGTTACATTCGAAACTCATAGGATTTTGATTTCGACAGTAGGTTTTTATGTTTTCTGAAAATGAGGGTTAAAATATACTGTAAAAAATATTATATTTAAAAAGCAAACTTTCTATCTAAATCTCACTTGAGGAATGGTTCTTATTCTTTTTATTAAACCATCGATACATGGGCATAATGTGGCACTATCTTTGTTACTCCTAGGAATGACTTGTTGAATTTGACCCGAAGGAAAAACTATTTTATGTGAAAGGAATTGGATATTTGGTCTTAAGGTATCGGTTTGGCCAATCATTAGTGCACTGAACAACGATATTACTGTATACATTTATTCTGTTTGTTTTTTAAGTAAGCAAGTTTTCTTAAGTTTTAATTGTAGTCAAAGAGTTGTTGGTGTATGCTGAGATATTGCTAATTTCTCATTTTTAAAACGTCTAGATGCATATTGCAATTTGTTTGGCTCAGTAGTAGATTAGTTTTCACTCCAAACTTAGTTTCCATGAGTCTAATTTCTTCTGCAGTTCCGATAGTTCTTAAGTGAATTTAGCGGAATCATTTATGGTGTAAATCTAAGAGATAAAAACAATGATAAATTTCAGCTTATGAAGAGATTTTTTACATTATATTTATTAGAGATGTTAAAACCCTAAATTATGTAATCAAAACTTTGTAACTTTTAGTTTTTATATATGTCCGAGTACCCGTTGTTTTGCTCGCTTGATATTATTCATTTTTAATCACTATCTGTCTAATCCGCCATTTATATAAGAAAAAATCTGAATCGAATTTCGAAAAACTCCTTTGGAGGTGAACTGTGGATCCCCGTGGAAGCGTGTGTGCCGTTTTTCAAAGCTCTTGACATATCCATCTTCGCGCTACGCGGCGAAAACAAGTTCATGGACACACAAACCCCGTTTTATTTATACATATAAATATTTGATGTATACTCTATTCTTGGACTGTAACTACGTAATATGTAAATTTGCTGTGCGTATTATAAAATTTCCATGTACATATAACAATTCTAATTATTCATTCTTAATATACGTTAACATTATTGATCTGTCTAATTCATAATTATTTACATCAAATTGGTTTCGAACAATCGCGCGCTCTGGCAATGTAAGTTTTCTCATGTTATTACCACTACATTCTCGTTTTGTACGTACATACATACACACATGCATACTTATTAGTAAGTGCTTCCTTTGTAATTTTTATAGGTATCAGTGGAGTAACAATACCAGGGCATGATTGCTTTTGAAGCTTTCTCCATACCAATATTTTACAAGGAGGTATTTCTTTCAATAGTATTGCAGATCTTAAGACGAATGTAACTTTTTGGTGTCTTTCAGTAATTAATGAACATTTCATGCAATATTTCTTTTGTAAATTTGTTCTATCCTCTCTAAAGAATGGATACATTCCATCAGATGTACGTCAATAGTGGGAAACTTCATAAGTTAAAACTTTTTAGTTTGGTTTTCGGAGGTTTTTAGTGGAAGTTTAATGAGTTGTTTAATGAAAATTTCTTATTAAGTTCGGCAATCCCAAATTTCTCGGCAACTTCAAAGTTGAAAACGAGAAAGAATCTTTTTGAATTATATTAGCGCCAGAAGGAAATGTATTCAAGCAGCGAAGTTACTTTCTGCAAGTCCAAGTGAGTCCGCTGTTTGAAGTAGTTTAAGTGACGGTGAAGTGCTTTCAGAGGAAACAGAATCTTGAGTAAACGTCCTGCTGGTAGTAAAGTGTAAGTTTGGGCGTGACTGGACTGGGTGTAATTCATCTTTCTGCTGCTGCTGCTGCTGCTGCTGGACATCAGTTATTTCTGTGAAGCAGCACAATGGGTGAAAATCGGTCCGTCCATCCATTCGAGAGCTACGAATTGTTTTCACCTTTCAGGTTGCGGCCTCTCTTGTTTATGGTCGTCGAGTTATTGCTTTTGTGTTTTCTGGGAGAACCCGGTCGCTGCACTTCTTCATCATTCTCTGAGACAGTGATGGCGCATCTCGTTGCCGGAGAATTGATTTTGTGTGGTGTTGAACAAAGAGTTCGCTGAGAGGTCATCTAGGAGAATACGCATTTCAAGATCGGCTTCAAGATATTTCTCTGCATGCATTTCGGAATATAATTTGGAGTCTGATCTTTCACCATTTTTTTTATTATTAATGACGTGAACAATCGACAGGTATGGTTGAGTGCCACAAACCTTCTTAGAAGTAATAATGGTTGTTATAGGATTCGGCAAGAAACACACAACAAAATTTTAAACTCGCTGATACATTTTCACCTCTTCCCATTGTATTTTATTATTGATACACTCAAGTTATCTTCTGAGTAAATATGTTCTTTTCTGTAAAAATTGTGTTTTCAATTTTTTTTGTGGTAACGTTTCTTAGCAATACAACATACAATTTATATTTCTTTTGGTCAGCATGCGGAAACGGAAAAGTAAAATCGACAAAAAGCGTCCGAATTGTTGATTTTCTGTTTTATGACATCCCATCAAAGTAAAGATAAAAATTTCTTTTCGTTTTTTAGAAGCACTAACATGATCATACCTTCAGGTCCCGTGAACTAATTCTAAACAATATCATCTTTAATAATTGAAATTGTATTCCACTTTTTAAAATTGTGTTTCGATTCATTTACAGTTTTACTCAATGTATGAATGTCTAAATCTTCGATATTTTAAGGGTTTTTAATCTAAGTAGTAGGAACAATGGTTTTTAATTTCTCGTCTTAAAATGGTTGATGAACCTCAAATATTGCTTAAATATTTTGTCACAAAAAGTAATGTTCATTGAAGTGTTGTTTATTAATGCGACTCTCATTTCTGCTCGTGCCCTGAGATTAGTTCGCATTCGTAAAATTACGTGTTTTGACTTAAAATTCGTCGAAAGGTGGAGCCTCTTTAGGAACTTCAGTTCTATCAACACGTCCTTGGCACATTCTTTGAAGTTCCAGGAACACCCTGAGTAATTCCACTTATGGAGTGTTTGAGTACTTAACGTGCATGACAGTAAAGCCTCTTCTGCGCGAATTGCGTTATAATGTGACAGCTTTGAGTGTACTCACACATTGTGTTGCATGGGAGTGGAAAAGGAGGGTTTGTATTCCTCGAATATCAAATTGCACTTTGTTTATATTATTGGATGAATGTCCTGAAATGTGCTTTCCTAACGGTTTTATAGTCACGAGCTACAAAAGTAGTTAGATTGCATCTTTTCTTACGGACCTGGTACTTTAATGCTTAAGATTTATTTGCAAACAAGATTCATTAAAAAGAGTTTTCCAAAATTCCTGGCGATTTTCTTCAGGGATAAGAATAAACATTTAGCTATAATATGTAAGTTGGTTTAGTGGTTTTGGTATAAATTTCATAGTGGCAATTTAACGTTTTGTCGAATCCGTAAATCCTCTCCCAAGCACATCTTTTAATTGGTCCTATACGTAGATGATATGACTTTATGGTCTAGTTACGGACTCAAGGACTTGTTTATCACAAAATGCAGGCAAAGGAAGGTACCTGAAGTAATAAATCCCAAGCTATGAGAGCACCATTTATATGAAAGTTAATAAAGGCTGATTGTCACAATCCGATGATATTTAAAAAAAAACGATGAAAATTAAAATTCTTCAAATATTAGAAACTCTTTGAATACTTTTTTTTTCGCTTTCATAAATATTTACACACATATTTATTGGAAATTCAAAGAGGAATAATTAAAAAATCTGATTAGTAGGATGGCAATGGTCCCTTATTATCTCTCTCTCTCTCTCTCTCTTATAAACCATTTTGGAGAGTTAATTGTAATGTCTCGTTTATTATTTATTTTTGTTTTGCCGTGAACAAAATGTACCACGTGAAACATTTTTGTGTGCGCCCATTTACCTATTTTAAACGCAGTAAAGTATCCTCTCATCGCTTGTTACGTGTTTTCGAAAAACATTATCTTGGACAGTTCGGAAAATCAAGAGAATTTCCAGTGGTAAATAGTGTATTAGTACTAGACAGGTTTTGGTTATTGAATATAATATATTTTACATACTTCAAATTTTATTTTTTAAAGACATCTTTCAATATACTCCGGCGAATTAATTTCCTTCAAAAAATTTATTCAATCGTGAATAAGAGTAAGAATAAAAATTATTAACATACCTACTTTGTGACAGCTTTCGAACAACTGCTCTCTCTTACTTTTATCTCAAGTTCCTTATTTTTCAGGAATACATACGTACGTCGAAGTTCTCTCATTGCACGCGATCAGGTTGTTTTGATCTCGAGAACTATTTTTTCTGCAATAAACAGCCTGAAATTAGATTCGGTTATGGTAAGCTTTTTTGATCCCATCATACAATAATTTATATTGAATCGTTAAGCTTGAGGCTTAATGAAAAATGCTTGAGATTATTTATTATTAATATTATTTTATTATGTGCAGAGTTTACATTACTCATATTTCTATTTATCCTATTCAGTGATTTCCTATAATAGTTTCTCTAATTGCTTCTTTTCGTTTTCAGGGAGTTCACGCGACAGGATCTGACTAGGCAGTGGTGAGTTGATGATCTTCGACGTAGTTTCGAAAATTAAACTCTTTAGTTTTTTTAATATTCCACCACTCTATACTTGTATTCCTTGTGTGTTATTGCCATTCTATAGATATCTCGTGTAAAAATACTAGTTTACGAATTTTGAAAGGGAATTTACTCTTTTGATGAGGTTATTTAAGGGAATCCTTGTTTTTTCATCTATCTAGAATCAGTCAGATGGGCCAATTTCATTACAACTTCGTTTTCAGCAGTATTTGTAGACCAATTTCACTTATTATTTTTAATGTTAGCATTATGCGTGTACAATGTATATAAACTTACGATTAATGTGCCGTTGATACCCAAGCGGATCATTTTCGATACAAACGTTTCGTTTGTAAAGGAAAAGCGGACAACGCACAACGTTTCTAATGGAAAGGAAAGGTATACAAACTTCAAATGGATACATGTGTGCAGTCTTGCAACTTTCCGAAGTTTAATCGAAGAATATTTAAAAAATTCATTTCTTAATTTGTACACTACTTATAACAAAAAAGGGCCCATTTATTTTTCTAAGTCCCACGCTCTGACCAGTTTTGAATCTGTTAAGTTTGCAATGCCTCTCTCCTCCTGCTTCCCCTTCAAGAGGGGAAGTTTCGTTCGACCAATCGTAGGTCTATTTGAAACGGCGCCCATATTTGGAAGACTAATAGTACCGCTGGTAAATCGTAACGAGATAAAAATGTTTCATTACACCGCTATTAAAGAAATATTTTGTATTTTTTTATTATACACATTTTGGACTTCTATAAGAAAAATATTCTGTATATTCTTGACTTCAATAAACTTTACCATTCTCTATATTTAAACGACATCTCGAGATTCGTTGTCTCGCAAGGTCTTAATAGGCAATGTAAAAGATATTAGACTTCCTGTAAAAAACGTTTGCGTAATACTGTGATAAAATATAGTTTTTAACAGAATTTGAATATAATTGCAAGATATCGTATGGAATTGGTACAATTCGAATCACAAATTACTTATAAATATTCCTATAATTTCTTATATTTATACAGTGAAGTAAAGAAATCAAATCTCATTGCCTACAAATTATGTGTATTGTCGAAAGTAATTTCACATAATTTGCGATTCTCTTAAGTTTTTCATATATGTGAAAAGGAATTAAATAAATATAGAAAACATTTGTCTAAAATATAAACTAATAACACAAAAGTTTAATTCTCGAGTTATAAATAATATAAAACTACTTAAGGAACAAATAAATTACATGTTCTAATAATATAATGATCTACAATATAACACTTGTAATCGTGCAGCATATAAAATCGTGATCCGAGATTAATATTACAAAAATCGTGTTTTAGATTACAACAAATATCACTAAAACTGAAATCTCTTTCATTAATTTATTCAAATGAAATTGTGAAATACAACCATAGATTCTTGTTTTCTTTCTTTGTTCCTACTTCTCTCTTTCTCTTCCTTTAAATTTCATTGTTCAATTAAAGAACGTTAATTGCATCTATTAATAATATTGTTTAAATATGTGATATTCATTTAAAGATAATACTTATTCAATATCCTTGTGTCTGAGTGTTTTGTATTTTTCATGCTATTTCGTTACTCTACTTATCTTTCTTGACAAAGTATTCTGAAAGTGTAAAATGTAATATTTACAATACTAGTTCTACATTTCCAACTGATATAGCACTGAACTCAAAACAATTGTTAAAAATAAACAAAATGATATCACTCATTACCATCAAAATAATGGAAAAATAAAAAACGGAGCTAAGCAAAATGTACCAAGAAAGTTCAGCAAATGAAGCACAGTACACCTACAAACGCCGCGAAATGATACACCGTCATTGGATGTGTATTCGCGAGTAAGGACGGTCGTGTGGGTGGAAGATTCCAAATACAATGAGAAACATGAGATGCACACTATCTTCTATTCTCCTTTAAAAATAACATTAAAATGACATATCTACAAACACACTCTTTGGATTGGTAAAGGAAAAAGTACGTGATGTGAGTGGAAATTATTTCACTGCATCTAAACCAAACTTTACCGATAATGCGGATTAAACATATACTAATTACACTATGAATACAGTCTATTTAAGAAAAATAAAATAGTTGGAACAGTTTTTGAATATTTTTCAAAAGTATACTTTGACCTTCAAATGAAGTAGCCTTTGCATTCAAGTAAAGCGAAAGTGTAATTCACCTGCGCAAATTCTAGGTATTCCTGGTTGAAATTATTTCTTTCATCTACGACTATAAGAAGAAAGGTTTGAAATACCTCATCTGATCAGACGGTCTCGTGTTACTCTGTAGAGGGAGAACTTAAGTTTATGGAGCGTAGTAAAATTTGACGATGCGATTGCTATTTTATTGCTACGAAAACTGTTAGTTTAAATTAATAGAGCATATACCTTTTTCTTTAGTAAATATTGTTCTCCAAATGAAAAAAACCTATGAGACTGCAAAGTTGAAACTCAAGGTATATGACATCCCAATTAAAAACCACACGTATGTAAAAGTTTCTTTTTCACGAAATAAGTGTAGTACAGTTATCTCTTGATATGAAAAATGATTTCAATAATTATATCTTCTAATATGGATAGAGGTATGGTATATGATATTGTATATGGTAGCAAATATGCTGTTGTTTAAAAAAAGAATCATATTTAAGATTTTTATCTGTTGATTAATTTTAAACGACTCAAGATTTATCTTCCGGTTAATTAATCTCTATATCATGTTTTTAATTCATGTATTCCTCTATCATAAATTCTTTTCCTATACATTTATGATAAATAACTAACCTTAACATAAATAACGTTGGCCCAGGTTCTTTCTCATTTCCTGTGAACAAACATATTTTTAGATTTTGTCCTCCTCATGTATAATATTGTTCGTAGTGTCGTTTAGTTGGTGTGTTCAAAACATTCACTTGGCGAATATTATCTTCGTAATGGTAAGGCAATGTACCAAATTCTCAAAAACGTTAGAAATGTGATCGATGTGAAAGGAAGATATCCGTTTTAGGTCCTGATACTGAAAAAGGAAATTGTTTTGGTATATATCGCGTATCAAGTACATCCCTATGTGTCGCTTATGAGTGTACTTTTCTTTAGTACTCTTAAATATTCATTGTTTAGTACCGCTAAAGCAACTTAAAACTATTCGATTTCTTTTTTCCGTGTATTATTTTGAGTAACTACTGTGAAAGTGAGCGGTCAAAAAACTTTTCATAAAAATCACATAATTGGAAAAGTATTTGAAGCTATCACAGTAAACAATCATGCTGCATCAAATATGGGTTTCCAGCGAAACAACTTATCTGTCGTAATAAAAATCCTCGCATCTTCCAAATTTTATAGTCAATGAAACTCGAAAACTATCGCACTCTTCACTTCATGAACGGTAGAGAAGCTTCATGATCACAAAGCCGAGTCAGCAGTGTTCACCATACAAGTGCGTTGTATTTTCCATTTCCTTTTTGATATTCGAAAAAAGTATTTGCGTGTATGTGTTTATAACGTGAATGCAAATCGCGCTAAATAATGGCATGGATTTCAAACAAAGGATCGAGGTTATACAACCTAACGCAGGTTATATACAATGGAAATGTAATTTTTCTGATTACTTTGTTGAAAAGTTATCAAAGGCGAACAAAACATTCAAGTTGTGACTATATTTCTAACTTAAATTTATGACCCAAGCTATATTTGGTTTTAAAACATGTCCTTCTAAAAAAAGATGTAATAAATTTACCTGGGGAAAAAAGATGAGAGGAAGAAAGAACAAGTATAAACGAGCTCGTTCAGAAATTAATAACTTGGAAAGAAGCCGCTGAAAATAAATTTATAATGGAACAAAAACCTTCAGAAGACTCGTAGATGAGATTACTGGACGTAATGCATTAACCACAAGTGCTTGCTCAAAAAAAAAAAAAAAAAAAAANATTCCCACACAGGGACGAGGTTTTATCGAGAGCGGCTAGTGTAGAGAATGCGGTCGCTGATAGGGGAACTGCCGGCGGATTTGTGTGTAATATCTTACTGAACGATCCTTGGGAAAGTATCAGCGTTTATGCATATTTTCCCCCGGGAGGACTGGACTCGGAAAGGTGATGTGTATGTATAGTGTGGGTGTGGACGAAGTATTTGCTTATATTTATTGAAATTCTAACTTTTACTTTGAATTTGTTTTATTCTCACTTTTTAATTAATATTCTGTATCATTGCCATGTCAATTTCTCCATTAATTGACGTGGTTGAATTTTTCTTCAGTGGAGTGAGTTGTTCTGATGTAAATCATGCCAAGTACACTTTTGTGTTTAAGACACATTGGTTGGTTTATTGTACTTCATTAATTGTTCAGTAATCTATATGTAAGGCTTGGTAAAGTATTAAGATGAAAACTGTGTGCGAGTTCGCTAAATACTTGTCATAAATTGACATTCGAAAAGGGGAACTCAAAAATATCTTACATTGTTTATATTTCATCACAAACCTGTCACGTTCCTCTTCATTCTACTTTTCCAGTTTAGGAACACGATATAAACTCTTGTTCTTTTTCTGGCTGCTGAACTGGTATTCCCTTTCTCAGTTGATCACCTTCTGAAAGTCGTATTTTTATGCTTACAAGTATCCTCTTGTGTATTCAGCTGTGTTGTAAATGGAACAGCAAGTGTGGTCGGGACCCATAACATCTTCCTTGCATTCTCCTTCTTAGAATGTACTCGTATGATCCTTGTAAGATTAACTGTGAGAGAGATAAAATATCTGAAAATGTTATCAAACGTGTGTTAAGTTACGCTACGAGGAGATCTTTTACATTCAATGTGAATTGTGGTATTCACTTAAGCGTGAATTATTCTTTGGAATTGATTTTTGGATAATAAATCGATAATGATAATAATAATAATAAGCCCCCAGCTATAATGTAAAATGGAAAAGAGTGATGAATAAACAAAATAATAATAGAAATCGAATGGAAACCATTTGTTGAGGGCTGTGTTTATTTAGAGAGCTCCTTATAAATTTCTGTAACATAAGTAATTAGATTGAGACATGAGAAGAGGCGTGTAGTGTGAAAGAACAGTTTTTAAAATTATGGTGTCGTATTACGTAATTTGAATGTATTTTTACCCTTTTGGTATTAATTTGTATAAATTTCACTCCATTACTTCTTGTTTTGATGTATACGAGAACTATGATATATGCATACATGTCGTTTGGACGAGCGCTTCTAGGACAGAGTGATTAAATCAAAGCGGTTAAGTGCAATAAAAAGTTTTTTAATTTACACGATCCCTTTTTGTAATTTTGGGAGACATCACTTTTATCCGTCACTTCCCATTGAGACATGACTTTTATTCAGGCCTTATAATTTATGGTTGTTTTTATATATTCCAGTTTGGTCGCTTTAAATTACAACGAAGTCCATATGTCAGACGAATATGCCGAGAAGCAAAAGATCAGGGTTGTTAACAATGATCAGCTTTTTAGTGATCATTTTTTGAGCGGACGATGCAAATATGGCTCGGGAGCTTGTTGCAAACTTGTTGAAAAAGATGGCTGCTGCTGGGAGATGAATAGTTTTCATCTGGAAGTTTAATTACTCCAATAAATGACATCCCAATCAATAGTCTCTCTGTATCTCCCTCCATATTCCCCTCCTCTTTCTGCATCTTCGTTGGAAGTATTGCTGTGTTTTGAGCAGTATCTTCCATGTAAAATACGATAGAGATCAAAATCGTACGGACTATTCTCGAAGTTCTGTTCGAAATTCTAATTCCTAACTTTGTTCCTTAGAAATTTTAATCCTTCAGAGCTTTGAAGGAGACCGTCATGTTAAATTATATCTGTACTTTCTACGTTTGTGATTCTTCTCTTAATTTAAGGTCTCTTTTTAGAAACTTTGGTAATTGGTGATCTCTGTGATTTGACTACATTACATATAAAATTAAACAAATATATACTTTTTCTCTAAAGGAACATGTTCTTTTGAACGAAGCTAAATGAAAAAGATGTCTACAATTACTTGAATGACATGAACGCAAGGATCTTTTAATTGTTTTTATTACTATTAATTTGGACTTTAATTTTCTTTTTGACCTGTTCGAACAGTTTCAAGAGATGCAAAGTACACGCTACGTTTCGAAAGGTCTGCTTCAATTTCAGGATCTAGAGGCATAGCATGTGTTACACGTGTGTTGAAAATGTTCAGACATGTCAATGCCCAAATAAATTGCAGTAAGAATGATAATTTAACTAGTCAAGAAAGTCTGGCGGAGAAAGACCTTTTTATAGACCTGGAACCTGTAAATGACTCTCCTCCACAATATCTTCGAATATAGTCGCGGGTCGAAGGTGGGCATATGGAAATGATTTCACCTCGTGTTGCAGTACGTTGAGTTATAATAATTAAATTGTTCATATATTGTATATGCAATTGTTCATTAGTTTCTTCTCAAGTTTTTACCGTTGCGTACGATTTATTGATTTTGCGTCCAGTGTGTAAATCCACATTTTTACTGTTTAGAAGCTTCGATAATCTTGTGTATTTTATGATATGAAGGCAGCAAGCGGCGTTTCACAAATTTTGAGAAATTCATATAAATATTGTGAGTATGTTGAGATGAAAATTTAACAATGAGATTCTCCTCTGCCGCTCAGTCTTCCAACTTGCCAGTGTTTATTTCTGGATGACTTCAGTCTTCAAACCAGAAAAGTAATGATGTTGACTTAAAAGTTGAGTGTCCTTTAATGATTTGTTTGGTTGTTTACATCGCGATGTTTAATAATGATAAATAAATTAACAATAATTTATATGGAGTTTGTACTTTTATTGCGACTTATACAACTTTTTGGGGGAACTACATCCTCTCCTCTTGTTAGATGCCTACTAAACTTTAATATTACTGCTAACATGTCACGGAAAATGGGTTGATTTACTATTCTGCATTGATCTTTCTTCATTGCTATATCAAAAATAACTTTGGCGCATGTAGTTTATTACAAGAGTATACTTTTAATAAGTGCCACAACTTGCCAATAAAAGAGAACAATAATTATCAAATAATCAAATGTTATAATCAATCATATCGAATGTTAAAATCGAAATTACCCGAATGTGTGGTTTAATGCGAGTTCTTGAAAAGAAGTGGGTTCTTTTTAGTGACGAAGGTTTTAGGTTTGTCGATTAGCTGATCTCTTTCGGGGTTCTTGTTTACCGAGTACACAACACATGGAGACGTTCTATTTAGTACATTGCATTGCTCACATTCAAACGAAAGTGGAGTTGAATGCGCAGAGTATGATGGAATTGAGTTTTATTAAATTCAATTTTTCTAGACTAAATTGAATTGAGAAATTATTTTCATATTATGTCTTATTCTTGTGGTTATTCAGAATATTACGTGAAAACATTTCGAAAGATATAAAAGCTGTCAAGTAAGATATGACGAATTTTTATCATAGAACGGCACAAAAACAAATATTCATCTGAGCGTAGACGATGGCTTTTACATCAGTTACTAACCTTCTATACTCTGGACTGCATTGAATTCAATTTTTGCGCTATTGTAGATAAATTCTCGACAACGTTGACGTAGTGACATATGTGTAGCCTATGTGCTCCTTCTCCTATATCCCTGAGTTAAATCTTGTAAAAGTACTAAAACGGTTAGAGATAAGACCATAATTTTCTTTGTATTCTCAGTATTTTATAATTCAGCGCTATCAAGCCTTTTCCGATATAAATGCCAATCACCTACATTTCTCTCGTTTTAAAGTTTAAAAAATTGTTCCTTTTGGATTTGTATGTAGTTTATGATACTTCATATAATGGTATCTTTAATATTACTTCCGGGACATCAGATCAAAATGAAAGGTATCTTGATGACAATCTCCAATCCTAAGGAATTCGACCGTGAACGATTCGTTTCAATTCGATGTCAGCTCGGGAAATAAACATATTCATGAAACTTTCTGAAAATGTGTGAAATAGGTGGGAAGAGACCAATTAAAACTCTTTGTAAGCTCAGTTAGACGGGTAGTAAAATATTTCATTTATTATCATTGGAAAAAAGAGATGCCATATCTAACAATTGTAATAGGAGTTTTTAAAAATATGATTGAAACGATTTTGATTAAAACAATGCAATCAGTTAAGGAAAAGCAATCTAGTATGATATCGTCTAATCATGACGTAATGTATTGAGGCAACCTGCTAAACGGTGTCAGTGAGAAGTTCTAACATCAATTCAATGACGTAAGTCGCTTTTCGACCCGCATATTGTTTACAATTAAACACTATAAGATTAACATTATTTGTTAATCCAATTTATGCAAATTGTATAATGGTACTACTCCGCTTACATTAATTCGAATGACCTATTGACATATCTTAAGCCAATTTTTATTTGCCGATATATGGGTTGGTTACCCTCTAACTGTTACATGTAAAAATAATCAATTCCAAACCGTTGGTTTCTTACTTCATGATTTATTGCAAATAACTTACGTTGAGAAGCTGAACCGGATCCTGAAGTCGAATGCAAGTTGCGGCCGTGTCCTGGACCAATTTTTCTACTTGGAAACGTTAGATAATTTCCAAATTTTACTGTTTTTATCGCACGAAAGAAACAAAACGTTCTTTTGGTGTGGAGGTCTCATGTGAATACATGAATTAGTGGCGTTACAAACATGCAATAATTCATGGATTGAAACTCGCAAAATTATATTGAGAGTTTTGAGTTGAGCTTAGGAAAATGTGCCAACCGCCAAGCGTCATGAGTAGTTTGTCATGTTGCGAAGTTTGGAAATGCAACAAGGGGTGCTTGCTGATTTGTGTACTCTTAACCAACAGGAGCTCTTAACCAACTACATCCTCCACACCGAAAATAATGCAGATAGAACATTCGGTCGACCACATTTTGGCGTTGACATCATTACAAAAGATGTTAGCGCGCTTTCCATTTTTATGTTTTAAGTTCTTATGTCTGTGCACAATAGTAGCTCAAAATTGTAAAAAGTACTGCTATTTTAGAAGCAACATGTCATATAGTAAAGTTGCATATAGGCTCGAAGTAAAGTTGAAAAGTAGAAAAACATGCCTTGCCATTTACAAGTCATTGCCTTCAAGTTGTCAGAGGAAAGGCACAAAACTTTGATCCGGCGCCAGTGCTTTCAAAGATAATGAATAATTACATCATAATTGAATTAAGCGTTAACATTACAATTTTAGTTTCAGAAGTGAACTCTTTGACGAAGCTAAATAGAACGTGTGAGTTGTAGTATTGGTACGTCGTAACAACGGATCGATGGTGAGAAATCGAGATGATCTTAGATGTTTATAAAAAAGATGTGGATGTGCCAATTGCGGCAGACTCTTATTCTGTTAAGTAAAAATTAATTTATAACTTATTGTTTTGTAAAATTTATTTTTACCTACTATGAGTTCATCTAGTTTGCCCGTTTATGTAGCTTTCTTCTTGTGAGATGATAGAAAATAGTTGGGATTTTCTATGAAGATACAATTTCTGATATGGAATGGAATTTCGAAAATTCACACTAGGTATACACTTGAACCGAGTACCCGGTAGGTATGACGTTGTGTTAGACGTATTATGAAAGTCTGAACATAGCTTGCAAATTAAGATTAACTCTTGGTATTGTTTAGGAGATCCAGTTAGAGCACGTTGTAGACATAAAAGATTCGATGGTAAGTAAGATTATGTTTCACGGGAAATCGATATGGTGCGAAGGAACATACTGTGAAAGAGGATATTTATGTCGGCTTGTCACCTGTAGACTGGGGAAATTCGGATTATGATTAATAATGTGTTGTTTAACCCTTGATGCTGAGAAGAGAGATAAAGTTTTCATGACTCAACTCACTAGGAAATTGCCCGAAGAGTATCGTGTAAACTTTGATTTGATCCAGTTACTCAGTAAATAAACAGTTTGTTTGGTTTTTACAGTTCTTTTCATCTTTGAATTACTACTAAATTTCTTTTTTCATTTCTTTTAATTTTTTGTAACTTTTATGTAAAACGTAGATATCGTATGAAGATCAAAGTACATTTTGGAATGTTTCTGGAAACGGCTCCAAATTTTTTAAACTTTCCGTACAGGAAGTATAATTAGTATATAAAACATCGCAGTATTTCGCTTGAGAGTTTGGTGTAGTCGCAGTACAATATGCTACTTTACCGCATTGGTTCACTGTTTCAAGAGTCGGGGAAATTATTAATGAATGAAAATGCACGTAGGGAAGCAGAGGGAATTTAGGAGAACTGAAATGAAAGAGACTGTAATAAGAGAATAGATAGGAGTACCGAGAACTCACTCCAAATACGAAATTGTATGAAAGTGTGTCCATAATGAAGTTACTTGTTACGTAACACGTTTTACAATCTACACGAGACAAATGTCGCAAATGTCTTGATAGATTGTTCAATAAATTTCTTTTGTAAAAATCACGAGCATGTATGTAATATACTGGTTAGTTTTAGTATAATTTTGTGACTAATGTAAAGAGAAATGATGTATTCACGTGTTTGCCATAGGCGCGCTTTTTGATTCTAGCTAATCGTATGTGTCCACATATCGTGGCTTTGTAGATCGTTCTAATAATTAAATTCGCACAGTAGAAGAATAACAAATATTTTTTGTGGCCCTGATGCAAGAAGAATAGACGCAATGTGACTGTGACTTATCCTGTATGTATCCTATGCTCCTGGGAATGCAAAGTATTTTACTTGCGGAAGTTAAAGAAGTCTTAAGTGTTAGGTTTTATGTGATGTCGTGAGAGTGTTTTTGTGAGTATGTAAGTGATATGTGAGATGACAAAATGTTTGTTGATCTACACTAATGATCTGCCATAATATTACGTCGAGTGACTGAATTATTTATTACATTTTTAATAAATTATACTGACATTTGCGAATTGTTCGACCAAATTTTAAAAGCTTCTAATTGCGGGATTTATTTATGAGCATTTAAGGAATTTGATGACTTTTTAATTCGAAAGCAACTTGTCATTGTGTTTTGTGATAACTTTGGTTTTCGGCAATATGTCTGTGTGCATCATTAAAATTTGTCACTTTATTTGTGATATTTATTTTGTTAACCCTTTCATAAATCATGATTGAAATGTTATAAATATTATTTTTCATCATGTATGTCGCTTTTCGCGTCGTAGTGGATATGGTGAGAAGTGTAAATTTAAGAGAAGTTGGACGTATA
Organism: Laupala kohalensis; assembly: GCA_002313205.1. Classification (NCBI taxonomy): domain Eukaryota; kingdom Metazoa; phylum Arthropoda; class Insecta; order Orthoptera; family Trigonidiidae; genus Laupala; species Laupala kohalensis. Next base: position 395,633 of record NNCF01126466.1, read on the forward strand.
TGAGAAATACGCGAAATATATAAGAAAATATTAGCAATATTTTTGCACCAGTTTCAATTTTTTTCTGATTTCTCCGCGCGAGTCTGTCGATAGATACATAGTCACTCATGTTTAGCATCCATTGACATGCTGTTGAACGGCACCCGCTTGACTATTTCCTTTGCACTTATGCCGTTGATTTTCCTGTAAGAATCAATCTTCTACCCAAGGATACCGAGTTATCCAAGAGGAATCTTTCTTTTTTGTTTCTTAATAATTGGTGCAAATGTTTACGACTGTCACAAATTATTTGGTAAACAAAGTTTTCCTCACATTGTTGGATTTTTGGTCGAAGTAATATATAGATATGTTCAGATTATTGTGTGGGTATTACAACGGTCAATAGCCTACGTAGTCTTATCTTAAAATGTCATAGTTCTAGAGCGTTCCACCTGCATATTGCTTGCAGACTTACATTTTTTTTCTGCACACAGTTTTGGTTATTGTTCCATGACAGCTACGATCACAGCTCCGAGTGTCTCCATCTACCAGCAAGAGTGTCTATATTGTGAAATTCAAATTCACCTTTCTCCAAGCATTGTTTAATATAGGTATGTTGTTTTGTTCCTAACATACGTTCGTACCTACGGTAGTGCAGGATATGATCGCCACGCTTATGTAAAACTGATTGCATGCTAGTCACATGTGAATCTCGTACGTTTTCTGTTAGTTTGAAAACTCGCTTCCCACGAGTGTTCTCTCGGTCATTCTGTTCATTACAGCAGTTCTGGTACATGGTCATTTTTGTTCTTTTTTTGTCATTTATTTTTTAACACATTTTCAAACATTACATTGTAACAGCTTTCAAAACATTGAACTTTACTGACGCTAATTTTCTTGTCTTGGTCGCATACAAGGATCTCTCAAGTATTTTATCTCATTCCATTCCTATTGCACTATTCTCTTTGCACTAAATGTTCGCGCTGCACATCTTCGCCGCCATTGCGGCGTTGTCCGTCCCTACCAATCACTCCATCTATTCGCAGTACGTATACCATCGATCTTGCTTAAAAATTCCATGTATAACCCATATTTCTTCCTTTTGTCTATTAACGTCTTCTCTCTCATATGTAATATATCTTCTTTCATAAACTCCGTTATATACTGCTTATATACTGTGGCGCATAGAGTGGGCAATCCCATGATGTGGGGTGTGTCTTGTTGACAATCACGCTCATCATCGTTTATTTTCCCGAAGCGCTTTTAATAATCTCTAAAGACACTGTGCACAGTTAAAAATGACACTACTACCATCAAGATAAACCATTTTTTCTAAAGTTATGGCGTGAGATTTTTATTACGCTTACAAATCTTATCTGCAGGAACCGTATACTTGAATTGACTAGCTTCCGGGTCTTAACATAAACACCCCTCATGATAACGAAGTATACACATTCATATCTTATACATATCCAGTCATTGAGTCATATCGCTGCCATATTTAGATGCGTCAATTTACTGATTTCAGGGGCAAGTACTGTTGGAGGCTACACGACCTGTTATCTTTTTCGTCGCTCGGGACTAGCTTTACGATCTGAATTTTTCCGAGGTTTTCATACAAGATGAACTAAGGTAAATAATTTGTTGACTTTTAGAGACAGTTGAAGTACGTTTTGACCAAAGTAATTGGCACGGGTTTTGCGGCATTAGTCTCTCCATTAGTTGATTGTCCAGAGAAATTTGTGTGGAACAAATAATGCGTAAATTTAGGAACCTTGTTGATTTTTTTTTAGTTCTGAATTCTAGGATTGTTGTGTTGCCCTTCGCCAAGATGCTCTATCAACAACAACTCTCTTCAAATCTAAGTACGACATGCTGTCCATGACTTCCATTGTTTGGTTCATTTTGTTTCCCTTTGTTAATAGAACCTTCCATTGATCTCTCTGAGAGGTACTGCCCATAGGCGACTTGCTACCTTGAGACAAAGAGTCGCAACGCTCTATCATCATTGAAATATCGTTTTGTCGCGCCTGTCTTGCGACTGTGTTAATACTACTTAAATACCGTCAGGTGGTTGTCTTGTCGATGGAGTGTGCGTAATCTAATATGAACCGCACTGGTTCCTGGTGTCTGAAAATGTGACCTGTGCAAACCTCTCTGGATTATAACGGGATCATTATCTCCCTAGCGACATTTTCACATAAAAAATATTTCCTTTTTAGTGACCTACGGGAGTTCCCTTTTAGTTTTACGAGAGTGAAAGAGAAATGTACATGTTTATTACATAACACATGAATGTTCTTTTAATATTTTAACCTTCACAATATCTGCATACAAATTAAAAGAATCTATAAAATTATCATAAAAATAAACAGTAAGAAATTTTACTAGGATGAAATCCCCAGATGGTTCGTGCGTAATTAATTCGCTGCAGTACCACTCTTTGATTTTAAATTTCACCTTCTTTTATTTCCATGTTCTATTTTCAAGTTGCACTGACACACGAAGAAGTGTTGCGATGTATAAATCTTTCGGCAAGTTAGTGTGTGTTTTTCTTTGAGAGGGATCTGAAGTTTTACCAGGATTAAAATGGTTGGAGCATATGGATTGTGGGAGTTTGTGGGAAAATTATTATAGAGGTCAATGCAGTGTTTAAGGGTCTCGATGTTAAGCTCTCTGTGTAATTGGTTATTGTATAGGTACCATGGATCCTTTGTAATTTTAGCAAACCTTTGTTTAATGATTTTAAATTGTGGAACATGCTATGTAGTATGCATGCTATTTAGACGAGACCAGATTCTTCGAGCCATCAGTATGGTGTGTACACCCTCTATAAGGAAGGAACGTCATTTCCTCGTGTCAACGCTCGTGTCGCAGGACTCCTGAGAGATGCAACCCACCGCACTCTGGATTTCCAGATTCACTTCCGCATTCGGACAGTGGCGAAACTCGTCTCACGAAGAAGAGCGTTGGGTTGCATAAGCGTATTGTGCTTTTGTGTAATTAGAGAAATTGAGAACATCTGAGATAAAAATATTAAACAGTATGGGTTATGGCGAGAACAAGAAGTGAATGATGACTTGTTGAAAACCTCTCTGGCAGAATGATTAACATTTTCGGTTGACTATTTCTTCTATTTCGAGTTGTAGTGTGGAACCTATGAGGTCCCCTTCGTAGGTACAGTTTGTGTAAATTCGTGTAATTTTGAGTATACGGTTGTTAAAAAATTGGTTTTAGTAAATGGAATGCCCAGCGTTTGTAATTTAAAGAGATGACCTTTGTGTCATATTTGAGCATGTTGCGGAGAAAAGCCTAGAATCATTATAATAGGGATTTTTGGGGGGAATTTTACCCTCCTGTTTTTGTCTCGTCGTTGTCAACAAATGATTGTTTCTTATTACGTAATTGTATAAATTATCGAAGTAATTGGAGAAAGTAAGATTACTTCGCACAATTCATATGTCATGCATATATTTCTTCCGTGTACCTACTCGTGGAGCGTATATGTGATAACTTTCACTCCCGGGTTCATTTCCCGGCTCGTCGCCATTTTCACCTGACTGAAAGTTATTACAATTCACATGTTAACCTAACGTTCTATTTATATTTAACCAATTGATCTGTGGTTTCTTCGGGTGGTTTCTTGCAGTTTTTTGAAGGTTTGAAAAGTGGATATAATTCTGTTGGTTTTCCAGAGTAACAGAGAAGAACCCTCCTCTCTCTCTCTCTCTCTCTCTCTCTCTCTGAAGTGTCCATTGAACGCAGTAATGACGTAGACTGTACCACTGTTTCTCTGTAACGAAGCACCCGCCTCACCCGGGATGTGTTCTGGCTTTCCAAGTGCCATCTGCGCGCTCAGCGCTCCTCTCTCAACGCTCGTATTCCTATCGATTCATATATTGTCGTTCCATTCGATCCAATCCGCACGTATTGGAAATGCCTGTCTTCCTAATTAGTTTTCATAACCACCTTTTTGTATTTACATGGCTCTACACTGTTTTGTTTCTTCAATATATTTTTCTTCAGTATATGAAACTATTCCTCGGATTGTGCCCTTTGTGTTCTTTAGTATGATGTAAATTCTTATTTTCTGTGCGTGACCATGAATAACGAAACAAAGTAATATGTTTATGGAGACAAATAGTGACATAAAAATGAATCAAATGTTCTCTTTTATTAAATAAGTAATTTAGTAAAATATCTATGGCGGGGACCAAATATTCATAACCACTGAAGTAACCGTCCGACATTCCTCATATATAATAAAGCGTAGCTAAAGAATACACGATATCGACAATTAATTACTTGATACAAAAGACTCAGTATGATAAGTGTGTATGATAAGCAGGGATGAAGTATGATAAGTGTGTCAGATTTAGCTTTTATCAGAGTGAAACTATTTTTTTTTTACTTTTTGAATTATAATTGAATAAAGAATTTTGAATTAAAATTATTTTGAATTAAAATTGAATAATTGAATAAAGAGACTTTTTAAAATAAAGTCCTACTTCTTGACGACTTATAATATAGAGGTTTTTCAAGAAAAAAATTGATCAGCGCAACAGTGTCTAAGTATGTTTTAAATAAAAACGTCCAGTTTCCGATGCAAGTTCTGGATTGATTTTGTTTGAAAACTTTTTAAACTCAGAAATAAATAATTTTTTAAGTGAAATTAATATATCCACACACAGTATTATGTGATCTACCAAAGAATAAAACTACTCAATGTGTACTACTCATGGTAGTACTTCTTTGTTATAATGGTCTAAAACTACTCGTGGTATAAATACTTCCCCTATGTCCCTTCCTTTCCCTTGTTCAAATATTAATTTTGAACGAAATCTCATTTTTCACACTTTTCTTAGAATGTAAAATCGTGTTAGTGACTAGTGCCGGATAGAGTAGAGAGGGATAGTAGAAGCGGTGATGGGCGAGCGGATCCGTGTCTCTGATTGACGGTTTGGTGGGCGCGGGTCGCCCGGCCGGCTGTCAGCCCCATTGAAATGCACCCGCCTCCTGCCCCCACTGATTGATGGGCCTCCGCACCGCTCTCTGCGTATATTAATACAGCACCGAAGAAATCTCCCTTGAAAGTTTCAAAAGCATGTTTGATAAGACGATTTTTAAATGTCATTGTTAATGTGACGTTATGCTTGTTATTGACAAGTCATAGATTCTGAAAGCTTCGAGAAGATTTATTTTTTATTGGCTTTCGATTGATGGAGATAAACTACTACACGTTTCACCTGTCTTTCATTCTTTTTATGGCATTGTCGCGAGTGATATACATTAAGCTAGTTGTAAGTTTTCTTTTGTGCCTTAGAGAAATACGCTGTTTAGAAACGATGAGATTTATCGGGGTCGTTCGGGAGATTTGCAATTTCTCACCGGTCAAGTAGTGTAAACTCTGTCCTTTTTCACCCGAAGTATTGCTTCTCTCATGGCAATTAGGTTCCGGTGTTCCTACTTCTTCACTCACCTGTTTTCCTGGTTGATCAATCGTCTTATTCGTTTCCTCTTTATCGCCTTCCTTTTTTCTGAGTTCGTAGATATTTTTCACACGTGTGACATCCCACCATTCACATAATTATGAAATCTCATGTCGGTGTCTCCGTGTCCTGATGTTGCAGTTCATTTGAATGCGAACGCATTTGCTCCCACCCTTCGAATGGCTTACACATTTCTTCTCTCTTGTTCCAATCTCTAAGTGTTTGCTCGTACATTTCCTTACGTAATATAATTGATTTTGAACTCCCCGGACACGTATATCTACTTTTTCTCTCTTTTACTATTCGGACGCCTTTCCTCCCATCTTGCTTCTTCTACAGACCCACGTGCTCTGCACATGAAAGGTGAGAGAACGAAAATCGAGCTTCGTATTCTCTTTTATTGCTCCTCTTTTCATCCTTCCTTTCATAGTGATTTCGCGAATGTACTTTATAATAAATTATTCCAGCACGCTGGGAGAAAGGGAATTATTGGGGGTATTTTGTTATGCTGTATCAACTATTAGGGCACCGCACGAAACACCATAAAAATAACTTTCTCCGCCTTCACGCAAAAAATAACATTGCTGACAAAGCTTGTTTAACAAACTAGGCGGTGTTTCGTGAAAAACGTTAATGTTTTCTCATAAACAAGACTCACATTCAGGTTTTTTGATTTGTTGAAAAAAGGAAGAATGAAAAGGCTTGTCGTGGGGAGGCTTGTGAGAAGCCGTGCATGTAAAAAAAGCTCGAAGGTGAAAGGGGCGAGTATAAAAAAGGGAAAAGACCCCTTCGAATTGTTGGAGATGTGTAAGCAAAGAGACAATTGTGCGATCACCCACACTGACACAGCTGTCCATGCCAGTGAAAATATGTCCACGGTATGACTACCGATAAGAATATGGTGCTTTCTTAGGGTATAATTTCTTACCTTATTTTCATTGATGTTAAATCCATGGGAATGCTACAAATGTCATAAGTTTTGCTCTTACAGAGTTCAACCATTGCTTATTTCTTATAGAAGGTGTTTTCAAATATTTTATATGGCATTTGTTTTGCGTACATGCTCAACAAATGAAGCATAAGTAGTGGAGCTTGTGTGTGTTTAAATGATTTTACAGTAACGTGATATTACGAGTTAGCATGTCATTGTGAAATTCCTAGCTGTGTTAAAAAAAAGTCTTTAAATGTTGAAGGAGGAAGAAAGGTGCGTAGAGTGTAAGCGTAAGGGATGTGTTATAAAAGCAGAACGTCTTTCGTGATTGAGAAGATTGTTTGTGTTGTAGCTGTAGATGTGATAAACCTCTAGCGACGAACATTCTCCGCGTAATTACGCTTGTGCTTCGGTTCGCAACCTCACATGCCACGTGTTTCGTTCGTGACGGCCACCCTCGCCGCCTGTATCCCCTCCATCATGGCTGCTACCCCCTCGTGCTGCTGTTGCTGCCGCGGCACGCGCTTCGTCTCGCGCCCCGCTGCGCTGCGTTGCACGCACGCGCCACCGACGGCGGCGTTTCTTGCTCGCGGCGCACCCCAGTATCACCCATCGATCCACTATTTAAAGCTCATCCCTGATCGATAATGTAGACACGGGCTGTTGACCCGACGCAGACGTTGCGTGGGTCACTGCGGGAGATGGGCAGTTGAGCGGTTGGTTCTTCTAGTGTGTGTCGTCTCCTTCTACTCTGTTCTACTCTCACTCTCATAGTAGCCTCCTTTCTCTCTCTCCCCTCTTCATTCTCCACCCACGCCTCTTGTGCACCGGTCCAATGATACACATGCCAGGAGACGGGCAAAGGCTCCCTGCTTGACGTACAATAGAACTCCTCTCTCTATCTATCTATCTATCTTCGTCTCTCTCTCTCTTTTTCTCTCTCTGCGCACTCCGTCCCTTTCAGCCTGCGTCCTTCACCCTTCGCCCTCTCGGCTTGGTGTGGCACCCCCATCCGCTTTTCCCCCCCGCTTCTGCTAACCCCCTCCCACTCCACCTCCTACTCTCCAGACTTCTGCCTGCTGCACAGAAGAGATATTCCCGGCATATTCTGTCATAATATAAAGGGCTCGTTTTGGCAGAGTTATAAATCTTACTCTGCTCTACTAAACGGAGACGGAGAGAAAATGGAATAGAAAAATAAAAGTTACACACATACATCCTCGTGCATTGCACTCATATATATAGAGGTGGAATTCTTTCCAGAGGGATACAAAAAAAAAGACTCCAAGCGGAGAAAAACGGGAAAAATATTCAAAGTACGAAGTGAGAAATGAGGCCAGGCTATTGAAATAAGAAGTATGTTCGAAAGATCTGCAGTAGAAAGTTCTGAAATGTTGGAGAAAACTGGTTATGCTGGGTTGTAATTGATGTTTTTCGTTTCAGAATATTAGTTCCTTCAAGTTTCAAACCTGACGTAAGTATACTGTTATATTAGGATCTTTGCTTTATTTTACCTGAAAAGTTTTTCAATATAGCTGTTCACTGATTTGTCATGTGCATTACTGTGATGCAAAATTTTCGTAGTTTTGTATATTTTATAATGAGGTATAAAAATGTATGCATCTAAAATTTATGAATATCATAAAACTTATCAAAATTGCGAAATGCTAAAATTCCTTTTTTATTATTGGATTGAATGATATATGACATAGTGTGTAGGTTGAAGTCGCGTATTTTATTCATAGGAGAGCAAAATCATATGTACGATAAGAGTTCCTCGTGCGTATAATTCAAATAGCAATTACTACACCAGTATGCAAAAAATATTAATAATCGTTCCAGAGGGAGAGTAATTTATTACCGAGCAGTTTACTTGGTCGGGCGCTCCGATAGATTTATTAATTTTGTAAAAATGCATTTAAATCCTCTATAATGATAATTTAGGATTTAAGTGATTTTAGGATTAAAATTGATTTGAAAGTTTATATTGAACCACATTATTTTAAATTAGGATTTTTTTCTATTTGCGTTATAAACGTAATATATATGCTTAATTAATGGATATACATTTGTGGATTTATTTGTTTCGTCATTATGATACTAAATTATCTTACAATTGTGAATATCTCAATCAACCAAAATTGTTAAAATATATGTATATAATATTTCTCTTTTGTCAACCCAGGTATTGATTGTAGGTAACGATTAGTTCTTCCGAAAGCTCCGAATATCGAGTTAAAACTGGCGAATAATTGTTTCCAGGAATGGGACAGAAGCAAGAACTAGCAATAATTCAAAAACTTCAGCAAATATAAAAGTATTTTGCTTTACAAAACACGAGAGATATTTTTTAAAACTTGCATTCAGGGGTTATATTGTGATACAGTTAAAATTTTTCCCCTTTTTTAAATTTTGAAAAAATTAAACATTAACGAATGCAATAAAGACAGTCTCGTGGACACTTTCGATAGGCTCCTTTGTACATTTCGTTTTGATTCTAACAACATTATCTTTGTGCATTTTGGACAAAGAAAAATAATGCTCATTATTGAAAAACTAATGTAAAAAACGGGAAAACAGTTTTTTTAGAATATAATTGTAATTTGCAAATAATTGTGGTCGTATACTTTTCTTTTTATGTCTGGAAGTTATCCAACTACTGTCAGTATAGTTTGTGTGTCACATTACTTTCTAGTGTATTTCTTATGTTGAAAGTACTAAATGTTTAAACTGAAATCTGTACTGTTTAACTAGCTTAGACATTTTTATGATATAGCTTAGGACCGTTGGAAGCGATGAATCACCTTCAAATGTTGAGAAGTCTGGAGGTGTATATGTCGGTGGTCGCGTTCTCTTGCTCTAGTGAACCTTTCCGAGATGTCTCGAGTGGAATGACTATTTTGTCGACGGATCCTCTTGCATCCGAGCACCCGTCGTCGTTGACGCCATGGCACTGGCTGTGACAGTTCTGAAAAGCAAGCAGGACAGCCAATCACCATCGGACGCCAAACTGCGCGTCATCGCGTTAAGTCGATGAGCTGCGAGCCACGCGCAATGGGAGTGGCACCATCTCCTCGGATTTCACCACTATTTAGCAAATTGTCACGGTTGAATTCGCTAGTGATTTACATTATACTGGTGAATATGCTCTGCCTGTCCGAGCTGCGATGCTGTATTTCAGATTATCATTAAGATCAACACCCGGATGAAAGCACTCTGTTCTGCCGACATCATTTGCAATACATCTTCCCCTAGTCCTTTCCATCTCCTACTTATTGCCCATCCACTTTAAATAATAAATCAAACTACCAGAAATACTTAAAGTTTTTTTCACGCTCTTCTATTTTTACATTTTTTTCTGGTTCATGTTTATTTTTATGTATCTTGGATATTACTTCGACCTCTTGTATTTGTCATCTATAACTAAACGAGTATTTTCTGTCACAAGTTAACCCGCGATATTCCCTGTAGGATAATTAATTTTTATTGGAACTTCTTTTTTGACAGTAAATTATTATTTACTTTCCCAACTTTCTTTAATTTATTTATAAAAATGAATTGAAGGGGTAACTAAGGAAGTCACGTTAATTAACCATACGTTCTATGAAGAAATTGTCAACAAAGTATCAGAAGATAGAAGGAAACGGTCGGCCGACTCTAATGACCTATGAAACTGTTAACAGTAGAGAAGGCGGTAATAGGGGACATGTTCTTAATATGGAGCCCTTTTTCTACGAAAATTGCTTTATTTGCGTGATGTGTAAAGTAACCCCCTCTTGAAGAAAGAGTATACTACTTTGACATCTGCGTTCGCCTGTTTGAAGTAAGTTGATTTCGGGTTTTCTCAGAACTTCGCGAAGTGTGTTTCTTCCATAATCGTGTACTCTGTGCTAACGGTAATTAAATGTCTTGTTAAAGACAGCCTGCCGTTTCTATTGCAATTTTGTACCTCCACCTTCGGTCCCATTATATTTCAGAACCAGTTATTTAAAAATGACTATGTGGAAATTTGAAAACTACCAACTAAGGTTGGTGGTTTTATGAAACAACATTTTATAATTTTTACTTAACACGAAATTGTGAATCTTGAGTATCTCAAATTTTAGATATGAATCCTAGAATGTTCGCTTAGATATTTAGTTACTGAATGACTGCTGCTTGACCACTACTCTACAAATGTATATTTGAATATCTGAGTAGTAGGCAAACTGTGTAACCTCTCTCGTGAACTTGAAAATGAAAATCAATGATGCAAAAGGAGAAATTATAGAGAAAGAACTGCGAAATGAAAAGGAGATGCAGGGAATGAATGAGTGCAAAAACCGCGCTTTAGCTCTGAGTGGGGCGCGTGAGGAGAGAAAACGAGAGACAGGGTTGAGCTGCGAGAGATAGCGATTGTTTTTAACAGGCCAGACGCGGAGTGCAGCGCCATGATGAATGAATAAATAAATTCGTCAGAGAAATGGCGGTATTAATCACTCAGGATAACTTGGGCAGCCAGAAACTATGTATCTTTATACAGAGATCGCTTCATGCATACATCTCCTTCACGAGGTGGAGGTAAAAACGACGCAGTTCTTCAATGTTGCTGGTAGCGTTGAGAAAGACGTAGGAAATGTAATGAATACGTGAAGGTAATTTTATGGTCTGCTTCTATTTATTTTTTTACTTTTTTTGAGAGGGATTGGCTGGGTTTGCCTCTACTAGATTAAGGATTGTTTAATTTACTTCCTTTGAAAAACGCAATATGTATAAGTTGCCCATTGTTCAAAGTGAACGGAGAGCACGCATCATCCGGGACGGTGCTCCTTTCTTATTGCTCATTAACTTATCCTTTTCTTCCTGCAGTAATCAAGGCACATTCAATCAAGTTTTTTACATAATTTATAATACTCGGTACTACTTATATTATGTTTTCTAATGTCCTATTATTTCGTAGTATGTCAAAGTACTGTACAATAATACTTTACTCTGAGACAATTTTTTTTCATCTAACGGAATGATTTTTCATTAAATGTGTTACGTCATCGTGAGTGCGTATTAACTCGACGTGTTACCAACAGACGAATATTTATTCGCAAATAATATTTAATGTTCCAATTGCCATATTCTGTAATTTTCATCACGTACCATATGTTGACGCAGGCGAGGAGGAGTGTGCCAAAATTCGAAGCTTTTGGGTCTCGTCGCTGCATGGCTGAAACAAAATAAAATGGTACATAAAATTAGAAAAATCTATGTCGAATTTCGAAAAAAATCATACGGAGATCTGCAGGGACCAACCCTGGAAATCACGTGTGTGTCTTTCACCCCTGCGCAAGGCAAAATAAATAAATAAAAAGCTTAACGTTTAGTATTAAAATATATGTTATTGGTAGATCACTTAGGGTCACTCTGGAGAACGCCGTGTATTGAATTTCGAAGCTCTAACCCTAACCGCGTGTACTAAATTACGTATGGCTTCTGCGTTCCGCATCTATTACTACAAAGCACTTTAAAATTTTTAGCAATTGGAAACGAAGTTGGAAAAATTCACTGTGATATCTTTAAATGAGGGACATCCTTTACTCCTAAATGTGAGTGTGTATGCTGAAGGGAAAAGGTCCATCACACACACACATATGCCACTTCTAGTCGTACACTGTTAATGTTTTATTAATTCATTTACCTAAAATTGTGCAATTAATTAAATAATTCCAATACGTATGTAGCAAAAACTACATATTACACTAAGAGTGAACCAGTGAACATGAATTAAGTGCAATAAAACCTTTCCCCAATCAAATACTAGAATGTTTCCCTCCACCACAAAAAAATGAAACAAAGTGCATAACTATCGGGAATGTTCTCGAAACAAGAACAAGTGAACACATATGTGCTACATTGCAAGTATGATAAATTCGGAAAGAATGAACAAATAACGTGAATTTTGACAAATCACTAAATTTGGTACATAAAGTGAGATCATAGTTAGTAAGATGACAGGAGTTGTTATTGAAGGAACAGCAACACACTCTGTTACGAGCAGCCATCAAGTACGCGTCGTGTCACTTCGCTCCACTCATGCGTATTGAAACTCAGTGTCATACTAGCTCTAGACCAAATGTTTTGACCGCGATTCATGTTGAACTACTTAGCTACAATCTGTTCTCTAGATTCCAGCTATTAATAATAATATTTTATGCGAACTAATGATAACTTCACTTCACTACTGCTACTGATCTGACGCCTAGATCGTGAATCGATTGTAACTGTGCATTGACAGTCTAACGTGGAGACTATGTACTCCACGTTACATTTAAACACAGTAACAAATAGACACTTCTCTATTTACATGTGTGGACCATATTCATTTGTGGAAAACCACGTAAACTCAGTGCATCATCCTCAACAGGAATATTTTGTGATGTATGTAGCCACCAAGCGGTTGTATTTCATAAACCGCAGTGCTAATTCGATGTCGACAAGCTGTGAGTAAGAAACTGACTAGGTAATTTGTCAGGAGTTGTTTACGAAACTCTATGCATTTGACATTGCTTGATAACCTATGTTTTATATATTTCTTTCCATTTATATGTTTCTTTATTGACCAAGGGCGACCCGTGGCGTAGTGCCTAAAGCGCTCGGCTTCTACCTCTGGGGACGCCGGTTCAAACCAGGTCCGATCCAAGTAGAATCCGAGGTGGTGGGCGGAGCGGTGTCCGCGGCAAGTTTTCTCGGGGTTCTCCCGTTTCCCCTGCCTATCATTCCATCACAACATTCACTCATCATTCACCCCCATTTCATTCATAATCACCGCTACAGGGGAGGTGCGGCAGGAAGGGCATCCGGCACACTAGTATCCGGTTTTTGGCATCCCCAGCCAAAAACCAAACGAAGCATCATGTATCCATCCCCATTCGCCGACCCCACATGAAGTGGGAAAAGGCTAGGTAGGTTAGGTTTTTATTGACCAATTGTTTCAACTATATTTTTGTGCTCGTGTCTATTTACAAATAATCTTTGATTCATTGAACTGATGTGATTAATTCAATTCTAGTGCTTCATAATTTATGATTCAATCCAGGATTTTATGTTATGATTCCTACCGAAGTGTGTATCTGCATCAGCAATAAACATGTCTATGTCATTCATGATTTTGAACTCGACTGTTATTTATCGTAGTTAGTTAGATAAGTAACGTTCTTAATTTACTTTAATATTTATTTTTATTTTGGAGGGGTAAATTAAATAATAACGAACACGCATTATTTACCTTCAGCTTTTAGAAGAAGACACTTTAAATATTTCAATATACTTGATACCCCGACAGAATACGTGAAAAGAAACAACAACAATACGTTAAAATACTTTTTCCGCAAAATAACAACCAAAATTTCCCGATAATAATTGTTGATGTGACCACACCCCTTGATACAGAAATGTACGATCGTTTCCCGGGAGACAACCTCTCATTAGTGGAAATCGGAAGAATTTGAAGCGAAGATGTATCAGGATTTTCTTGCCACTTTTAGATGAGCATGCTTAAATTTCTAAAATTTCTTTCAACTAAATTCGTGAAATCATCGAAAGAATTCCAAAATGTCAAAACGACAATAACTTCAAATACTTTACCCCCCCAAAAAAAATACTCATATGAATTGATGTGAGCACACCTCTCGATGCAAAAACGTACCAACGTTTCCGGTGAGACAACCTCGGCGATCTCAGTGGAAGACTTCGGAAGACGTCGAAATGTAAATGTTTTAACATGGTTAGACGGAAGAACAGACCTCAAGGTCTGAGTCTCACCAAAATAAAGGCACTTTTATTATTATTATTATTATTATTATTATTATTATTACAAACGAAAACAATTCTAACCATTAATATTGAATATCTTCACACGCTTAACATACCATAAGTTTCACACTGGATATCCAAGAACCTCTCAAAGAATTAAAACCTGATACATTCACATGTAGAAATACATTATTTTGTGCTCTACAGGCAAATAATATTTTTAATCCATGAACAACTAAATGGCACAGAATTTACACACAAAAAATTCATATGGTTTTCACTATGAAATGACTGGGATTGGCAAATAACGAATATGGATCACAAAATGTCCCTATTTGCCACTTTCTTCAAATATTTATGCAGTTCTGGCCCTACAAAGAAAATACATATAAAACTAAAAAGAATTGAAAAGATATTGTTATTGATTCATATCTCATTGATTTGGAGAAATTGGGAACTTAAAACACTGAGACAGCATACCTAAATAATATTGTCCAATCATCAAATTAATAATAAACTCAAATGGCAATGGGTAGAGTCTTCTAACGAAATTTTAGATTATTTAAAAATTTGCAACGATGTGGGAATACTCGTTAACTGCCAGTTGTATCATGTGATGCATTGGAGTGATTTCATGATTTTTCTAATAGGGATACTGGTAATATGCCATTCAAGGTTTTGAAATAACTTACCTCAAAAACAACTTCTTTGTCGTCATCATCAGTCATCACAATTAATGTTTTGAGAATCTAAATTAGCAACATTTCACAATACTCCAAAAATGCTTTATAACAGAAGTTGGGTTAATGTTTCCTTCTCGTCATATGTGGTCACTTCGTCGATGATGATGATAATGATTTTGTCAAAAAACCTTTTACAAATTGCGTATGACCTCGTGGAGGTCAATAAACTAATTTATTCTCCGCAAGAAAGCAAGGGTTATCTTCATATGAACTATCAATTCCGATCAAGGGCATAGGGCAGGGACGGATTGAAAATTTCAGCACACCCCTTAATAAGAAAAAAAAGTTAGCTACATGTTATAATGTCAATAGAATACCATCAAATTTGTATTTAATCAAACGCAAAAAATAGTTCACAATTACGTAATATTATCGAACTATACATTATTCGGAATGTGTTTATAAAACTTCGATGTGTTCTCAGAAATGTTCGCTTTCGATGCCGAAATAATAAATCTACCACGTATTAAGTTGATCACTCAAACTGGTTTCCTATAATTCTTCTGAAAAAAAAACCGAGAAAAGCGCCATTCTTCAACCCTAAGTTCAAATATTTGCAACTGAAACAGGTAGGGTTCACATCGCGTCTTTCACGCTACAACAAGTGCACAACTTCCTGTATTTATAGTACGGTTTGATGATTTCTCCTGCATGGGACACAAATATCCACAAAACTATATCATTGAGACTAAAAACACACAATTAATTGAAACACATGTATATCCGGTTAATGCAAAAAACACTTACTCAACCTATGTAACATATATGTTATACACAAAAACCCGAATTCGACTGTTGGACGAAAAAAACGACCAACAGTAGTTTTGGCAGATCCGTTTTTGCGAGAACTAGTTTTGAGCGTTTTGAAAAAGACCGATTTTGGAAGTTCGCGAATTGTCAGAACTACTTTGAGAATCGTTTAAAATCGTGTAACACTAAAAAATCTCTCAAAACTGTGAAACTTTTTATGCTCGAAGCTAATTCTTTTTTTTAGTACTTAGTACAGATGAAATGTTATTTTCGTAAGAGACATAAGACAAAATGGTAATTTGGCGCTTTTGATTGTTTTTATGTTCGGATTGGAAGAAAGTTTTCATCTCGAGTATGTTACAAGTTTTTATTTAACTGGCTCCGTTCATATGTATGTGTAGTTAGCATGACAATATAGTACCATTTTACGAAAATCGACACCAAAGCTAGTGAAATGGGAGTATGTAAGTATTTATGTATTTTCCTTCTGTTTCAAAATGTAAGTATTTATGTATGTATGTATTTTCCTTCTGTTTAAAAATTCGTTATTGAGTTCCAATCGAGTTGTAATTTTATCGATGAGCAGATTGCATGACAATAGAGGATTTAATAGATGATGAAAATCCATTTACCGTAATATGAACCATTCTACGAAAATCTACCCCTAACGGTGAAATGGGCGTATGTGCGCATGTCCCACTATAACTCTAGAATACGTGGAGTAACTTCAACCAAACTACACAGATGACTGATTTTCTGACAACAAGCGTGATGGGGATAAGACAACCCTAGCACCCTAGGAACGTGTTGAGAAGAGGGTGGCATTTGAAAATAATGAAAAAAAAAGTATTACATTGGAATCCATAGTTTCAGGTGTCGTTGAGATGGATAAGGATGTCCCCAATTTCACCATTAGTCCGCAGGTGAGATCATACGCCCTTAGCACCCATGAGGTGGGGGATGGGAATGAGGCAGCAGGTAAAAATAATAAAAAATCACCGCTATTGGAGTTAAATACATCTTTTTTGGTACTGCTGAATGGAAGTGTGACTCTCTCAATGCCACTTACACCCAGATCACCCTCCTTGAGGGATATAACCATTGTGTAGGAGGTGACAAGTGCGTGAAATGTAAGTATAATCGAAAATGATCGGTAGTAATTTTTGGGGCCTCTGAAACTAGAAGTGGTATTCCCAGTGACACGTAAGTCCACGATCAGCCAATATACACCCCTAGTACCTCTTGGAAAGGGAATGCCATATGAAAATTTTAATGCTGAGGTTTCTATTCAGAAATTTTAAAGGTGTTTTGGTACTCATGATGCTTGACGTGCTTCATGATTTTAAAGTTTTTAAAATTGATATTTCATACTTTAAGAATATCTATGTTTATGAACCTTGTAAGCTCTCGCACATATGATGATCAAGGAAGGGACATTTTTGTAGTTTTACTTCTTTTATATTTCATTGTCCTGAGCATGATTTTTAGCACATTATTTTTTAAATTAAAGCTACATGTAGAAAAGAGTTTTTTTTTCACTTTTATTTTATTCACGAATCAGATTGAATTTCTGGAATTTTCTATTTTTAAATGAGTGAGACGAAAGGTTGCTAGTATTATTTATTTATTTAATGTGTTTTTGCAAGGATAGGTTAGGTTGCTGGGGAACTTATGGTACCAAACAGTATGTCTGGAGTAGGTGAGGGAAACCCCGTTTGAAAACCTCTACTAGTTCGGCCGAACAGGGTTTTAACCTAGGTTGTACCGAGAAGACGCTATCACTAAACCACCGCTGTCAGTGCATTACTAGATTAAAAAATACAATAGATATTCTTGGTAGATTCATAAAATGTTTCGTCACGTACTTTATCAGTAATGTAAGTTTATTTCCATAGATACATGACATTTGGTTTAAAAATCATGATAACATTTAGTAAACGTAAATAGCGTTTAGGAAACAAAAAATTCTCTCTCCCCCGTCGTTGTCATACAACTCTGACTTCGAAGTGATAGTATTAATCACAGCGACCCTCAAAAAAATAATTTCGATTGACATATTGGTTGTTTTACATTTGTTTTCCGTTTCATTCTATCCTCCACTCATACTGGTGTACCCCTCTCCCCTCCAAGTAGGTCTAAAGTGGGACTGAACAGCATTCTTAGTATCACAATTCATCTCAGCAAGTCCGAAACTGTCGATTTGACACTAATATCAATTATTTCCTATCATTTTTGCACGTCACGTTCTTTCCAACCCCATCTAAAGGGGTGCCAAACTAGTTTGAACTTCAACATAACGACATTGGGAGTATAATTTTTTATCTATAGATACTGAAAACTGGAGAATAAATGCAAATAAGTCCTTTTATGTTATCAGTCTTTTTATGTTATCACACTAATTCGTTTCCACCCATCTTTCACTTTTTTAGGGGTTGTAAGGATGCCATTTCTAAACAGACCTGAATTTACACTTACACAATATCAGGATGTCACCATTCAACTTGGTGACGTTGAAAACTGAGGACACTTCTCTGATATTCATATCATTTTGAATAATTTTTACATGGCATCCCTCAAGGATGGGACGGGTGCGTAGGGGCTGTTGGTAATTTCAAACGTCCCCGAGAATGTCACAAGTCACTCATCACAACGCACTCGAAAACTACGGTATTATCACTAACATCAGACCTTTTCGACTGTTTTGACATGTCACGCAATCCATCTCAGAAACCCACCATACTATAAACTCGACACTTACATCGATCATTTTCGACAATTCGTACGTGTTACGCCATTCCCCTCTCACCTTTGATGCATTACAGCAACCCAAAATACTATAGATTTGACCCTAATACAGGTCTATTTACATTATTTTTACGTTTCGCCCTTCTCACCATCAGCTCGAAGAGTACCGTACCATGTGATTTAAACTTAAACGTTATGGTATTGGCAGATTATTCACCCCAGAAGTCTTGCAAACTATTTATTTATTTGATGCAAATCGGTCCTTTTGAATTATTTTTTTCGTTTCCATCTCCTTTAGGGGGGGAGCGTGTTATTTCTCATGGGAACTAATTTAAGACAAATCTTATCGGGGGTAACACTTTTGATCTCAGCGACGCCAAAACTCGTGAATTTGTGATACATATTAATTTTCGGTAATTTTTATGCTATTTCTTTCTCTAGGGTAAGGGTGCTGATCATGGACTTAAGCGGAATCGGGCGTGTCTCTATTCATTTCAGTGACCCCGAAAATAATGTATTTAACACCAGTATCGGCCATTTTCGCTTATTTTTACATTTCAACCCCTTCCCGCCCCATCCTTAGGCGTTAAGGGTGTCTTGCTACCCATGGAAGCTGAATTTTGTCTTACAATATATTAGTATGTCACTATTAAACTCAACGATGCCGAAAATTGAGAATTGTTCACTGATATGTCCATAGGGGTATATTAAGGTTGATCGTTGGGTTGAGCATAAACGGGAATGTTACTACTAGTTTCAGCGGCCCCGAAAATTATTGTCTCAACATTAATTGCGGACATTTTCGATAATTATTATCTTCTTCATCCCCCATACGAAGTGTGTATATTCGCTCATAGGGGCGTTCGTAGACTTAAGCGCCATGGGGAGTGTTACTCTTCACTTCCGCATCCTCATAAATGTATTCATTACCAATTTCAGTCGTTTCCGAATATTTTTACTAACCACCCCAATTCTCACACCTCCTTTAAGGTGCAAGTCATGTCTTACCTCCTCAATACTTGTTGCCAGATAGTCAGTCATAGGTGTGTCGAGTTTTGTTGAGATTACTTCAGTCATTCGAGAGTTATGGTGCGCCATTCATGCACACATACATTTATCCAGTGTTATATATGTCGATGGATAAAAAAAGGTTGGAAGAAGTTAATTTGTAGACTTTTATTAATACTCCCGCTCAGTTGATAAAATAATTAATGTTAAAATAATATAAAATATGTAAGAGAATTGAAAATTTTCTAATCTACCGAGCATTAGAAACATTACATAGAGGAAATATATCACACTTATAAATGCCTCATGCATGAAAGTAACATTTTAAATAGTAAACACTCCAGAAATTACATCGCCTTATATTACACGAAATTTAATTATTTGTAAAAATACCCAATATAAGTCATGTCCTTCAAAACTAGTATTAGTCATTTTCAAAACTCTCAGAACTAGTTTTGGCAAAAACGCGCTTGCCAAAACTAGGTATGGTCGTTTTTTTCGTCCAATGGTCGTATTCGGGTTCTGCGCGTAACATATACATCCTGCTCTCACATCTAAAACCAACTCCTTTTTTCAGGCTCTGAGCAACTTTAAAATTAATATATTTTGAATTTAATTATAACCAAATTTTTTATAATTATTTCGAGACGTTTTGCGATATCTTTGTCTTACGAACAGCGTAATACTAGTTCCATAAATGTTATTTCACTATGGGCCCTGGATCCATGCAGTTTCGTATCTGGAGTGGGTTGTCTGTTTTTCAAAATTTATCGGTATTATATCCGTCATGTTAGTTTTTAAAAGGTGTACGCTTGGTACATCTATACTGCTCAATTGCTTCGTAAACACTGCCTCTTATGTAGGTGTAATACATAGGAATTACACTTCAGTACCGAAAATTGAAACACAATATTTGGAGCCGTTATTGCGAAATTTTCCAAAATGTACTTCAATCTTCATATGAACTGTACTTTAATAAAAAGTTTAAAACATTTCAGTCAGACGACGTCCATCAACGAAAACTAATTTGAAGGAAATATTAATTACATTCTGTCCGTTTAGCCAGAAATGATGCGCACAGATGAACTGACGGACAGAGAGGGACAGACAGGTGGAAGTCACACTGAAATAGTATTCTTCGATAGACACACATAATGAATTTTTTTGACACCAAATACGTACATGACAAAGTAAAAAGTTGTTTTTAAATTACTTTTTTCTATAGAGTTGTCATGATTTTGGGAACTTCTGCTTCATTAGCACACTTTATCAATCGTATTGAATGCTTACGCCCCCCAGGGGACTTACATCGAGTAAGTACGTNGACATTTTTTCTTGTGAAGGAACGGTTATGAAACCTGTATCTGTAGATAAAGTGATTGGAAGACAACACTGCCTGTTGAAAATCTGTGTGCAACTTGTATTTTGTTACTTATTACTCAACATTTGTTTTTATTCCAAATTAACAATTACAAGTAGGACAAGCATAATGTACGACCACATTCATAATGTATATTATATTAGGTGGCGTAAAAAATAAAATTACTCCCTATGCTTTTAATGAATACAGATTGTATTTCTATAGAATGAATTACTCCTGTTTTTAAGTACTTATTTTCATGATGTTTTAATAATTATCTGTTAAAGGTTTTATTTTGTTCTGTTGTTCAAACGGTTTACTTTCTGAACACGTCGTAGAGAAGAAGAGAAAGTTATTCTGATAGGCCATTCGATCGGCGAGTTGCAGCCAAGTGGCAAACTCCGTGTTCCGTCTTCCCCCTAGTTATAGACCACTCGAGTTTGNCGTGTTCCGTCTTCCCCCTAGTTATAGACCACTCGAGTTTGCGCAACTGGAACGAAGCAACGCAACTGAAGTGATTTATGTTAACAGTAAGAAGCCTCCCCGACGTCGTTGAAAACTTCAAGCGTGAGAGCCTTGTATCGTTTCGATGAATGCTATGGAATTACAACTGGAAAACAAAATACTGCAAGTGAACATCTTACAATTAGGTAACTAGTACAGATATCACGCTCCACATTAGTGAATACATTCCAAGGTTGACGTGATGCAAGAAATATAGACCTGAAATATATAACAAATTTACGAAAAAATCTTTTCTTAGTGTGTAGTGACCTAAATGTTGACAGGCTCTAATTCCCCAATAATAATATTAACAATTTCTATTTCCTTCAGCTAACAATTTTAAAAAGACTGATCAAGCAAAAATTCAAAAATATCAGGCATTTAAGACAGAAATTTAAAAGACTGGAAACAAAATGAAGTAATAATTATTCCCCTGATAATTTCAGCAACTGGAGTTATTTGCAAAACACTAAAAGGGCATTTTGCAAGATAATCATTAACTAGAAATGTACTGCCTGAAATGCAGAAATATGTTATATTACAAAAATGCCACCTAACAAGGAAATTTCTAGTCTCGACTAAGGCTAAATTGTACTTCCGACTTGGCATATAATCCTGTCCCAACTACCTGTTTGAGCAGAGAAAATACAATTGCGCAACAAAATAGTAATAATAAATTATGGCGATTTAGGACGGAATCATATCGACAAGTAACAACATAAACAGACAGCTAAAGATCCTATTACAAATAGTGACAAATGCAGAAGATGCAACAGCGAAACAGTAGAATAAATTACATCAGGTTGCACAACTCGCCCTCAATATGATCTACGCCGCCATAACCAAGGAGCTTTAATACTATATCAATCTCGTACTTCACAAGCTTTTTTCTCTTGAAAACTTATCCTCAACCCTACTTTTGCTATTCCTCCGAACCGCTGTTGGAGAATGACAACTACAAACATGACAGAACCGTATTAAACACCTATGCAACGGAACACAAGCACAGAAACCGTATACAAACTACAGAGAAATTTAGACAAAAACAATCGTAACTGTCATGCAGAAGTTCATTATTCTTAATGCATGCGACATAGTCAGAAAGTTATTACAATAACTATAGATAGGAATAGCTGCTTGGAATATCAATCCTGCAGCTGACTAATATATCAGAAACCAAGGGAAAATGTTAATAACCATAATAATAATATAACAATAATCGTAGTTCACGAAAAAAGGGAGAAATTACCTGCTTATTGATGTATCCGTGCCTGGTAATGCCAATATAACCTTGACAAAAGTAGAAAAACTGAGCAAATGTAAAGAATCTACAAAAATAAGTCGAAAGAATATTGAATGTAAAAACTAGAGTTATGTAAGTTATTGTGGGAACCCTTGGAACCACAAATAAAGGACACCATAAACATCTCAGGACTCATTAACAAATGCAGAAAATCACACTCCTGTGAACGGCACTCATTTAACAAAAGTGCTGGGCTATGTTGCTTTAATTTCTTGTTGAAATATGTTAACCTTACTCCTAACAAAATCAAGGCAGAAGTATATTAAAATAATCATCATAATAGTAGTAATATCACGTTGATTATAATAATAATAATAATAATGTACTGGAAACACCTACCTAAATAAACTTGATTGTCAAAAAAGCAGTTGCAAAATGNAGTTATTCTCCGGAAACAAGCGAGGGACCATCCCATCAATTCCGATCAAGGACCCATGAGCAGTGGCGGATTTTAATATTTACAAAATAAAATTTTTAATAAATACGTACTGTTATCCATTTACTATTTAAAAAATTGTAGATATTAGTGCAGTAAAAATTCGAGATTAATAAACAAAAGTATTAATGTCATTCCCGCCCAAGGAAAATCCGCCACTACCCGGGCGAAATCTGGAGTAAAACCCGGGCCAGGATGGGGCTACAGAGATAATGTACACAACCGTGCCAAGGTTGCGTACAGTTACAAGAAAACTAATAATAAAAAAGGGAGAAAAATCAACATGCATAAAAAGGGAATTTAATCAGTATCTAGAGTAATACGAGGCGTGTATAACGATGGCGTGATAAAGTATAAGAGATTAACATCACTTACATCACCCGAAGTCATGTGGAAAACAATATTTATTAGGAAATTGAAACTCTCATTAACTTCTCTTACTAAAATCTGTAAATTCTTTCACATTATAGAAACAAAATTACATTAAAAAACTCTTAACCGCGGATTCAAAGAGATTCAATTTATTTATTTCTTTTAGATTTTTGAGAAGGGAATTATACTAAATTATTCCTGAATGATAAGGGCCTCTTTGGCAAAGAGTTGTTGACACGCCAGGACGATGAATATTAGCCTTATTACGAGTGTTGTGTTCGTGAACTAGACTATTTCTTCTAAAGAAGGGCTGGGATTTTAATAGTTCTGTCTTAACAAACACAACTATTTCATAAATGTGTACGCAAGTGAGAGAATATTTAATTCTGTAAATAAATGTTTGGCACGGTTGTGTACATTAATTCTGTAGCCCCATCCTGGCCTGGGTTTTTCTCCGGTTTTCCTTCGGGTAGAGGCGGATTTCTTATAAAGGTTCTCTAGGCTTTGTCTAGGGGCGTGTTTATTGTAACAATAAATCGTGAATTTAGTGTTTTTTCAACTCTTATGATTTTTAAACACTATACTCAGAATAATCTATAGTTCGATAATAACTTGTACATGTAAATTTACAAACACATTTGCGTTAAATTACAAACATATTGACATTATATATGTATTATAACTCGCAGCTAACTTTTTATCTCATCTAGGAATTTGCAAAAAAAAATTGAATCCGCCTCTGCCTTAGGGCCCTTGATCGGAATTGATGGGATGGTCCCTTGCTTGCTTCCGGAGAGTAAATTAGTTTATTGTCCTCCACGTGATCATACGCAGTCTGTACTGTTTTTTGACAATAAATTTATTATTAAAGTAATTCATGAATTTCGGGGGTGAGATTTACATATAATCCGAACTATTCTCTTTTGAATCCTAAAAGTTTGACCTCAAACCCAAAGACAATGAAACAGAGAACGACAGCAATTATGGATCAGTCACACGTCTCAACAACTACTACAAACTCATTACAGTCAATATTAGCTAGTAGATACAACAACAACGCGCAAATAACAATATAATTGCAGAAGAACACAAAGGAAGCCAACCCCACTACAGTGGGTTTCAGAGAACAGCTTTTCATATATGAAGTCGTGATGATCCTTGCTATTCAGAAACAACGACAGCTACAGAGTATATTGACTACAGAAAGGCATACGATATGTGGATGTGATTCCTCACAATTGACTCCTTTATACACTACACCTATACAAAATCCATCCAGTGGTAACAAAAGTTTTCGAAAACACCATAACGGAATGGAGCTACTAACTCATCCTTAGCAGCAACAAAGGCTAAAGTGAAGAAAGCAACTCAACCAAACGCAAGACTTCTAATATAACTAAAAAGAAAATAATAAAAACAAGACAGAGAAATATTTCAAGGGGATTCAATCAGAGGATTATTTTTTTACTTAGCGTTAAATCCTTTATCCACGATCTTCAAACAACAAGGGAAAAGTGTAGATCTCACATAAGGAACAGAAATGGCGAACACAATTATATATCTGATGTACTGTGGCAGAACGGGTTTGAAATATTAATAATTTTGAATATTTAAATGTAAATGCCTCGGCTAGCTCTTCTCAGGGTTCCACAATACTTAAAAGGGTTCGATTTTTATCTGAAGGAAAAGGACCATGCAGAGGTTCCAATTAAGGAAAACGCAAGGCAAATAAATCCATTAATAAAAGCTATTTTAATTACTGGTAACATCCCTCAATCAAATAAATCTCCCCCAAAAGACACTACATACAAGTCCTCGTCCTTGAACAGTCCCTTTAATGCCAAAGTGACATCATCATTGTCAAAACACATACAGAAATTCCCCCAAAAGACACAACACAAATCGTCGTTAATTAACAATTCTTTTAATGCCAAGGTGACATTATCATTACAAAAACCAGATAATCAACTTACACTGAATTTAATTTAATTAACAATAATCTCTTTAATTGTTTCTTAACCAAACCAGACACTGACTCTACTCATGGCAGGATTCATTTAAGGTTACAGTCAATCTGGGCACTAAGTTCTTTTAAAGTTTATGCCACATTTACTTAATCCGTGCCAGGACGCAAAAGCGCAAATACGGTGTTGTGTGATACAATCACCAACCGCCGCACCATACCTTCCAAGATGCCAACGACCGCCGCTAAGAAGGGTCCTCCCGGAGATCCGCCCCTCAACCGTCTGATAGCCGTCCGCTTCTCGCTAACAGCCTCCAATGGACACGTCAGCAGCGTCAACTTCTACGCGAACTTTGATGTTAGGAAGCTACCGCCTGAGCTCCTCCAACAATCTCGTACGATAGGCGAAATGTTAGCTATTTGACGCCTGAGCATCTGAATATCGCCGAAGAATCTCCGTGAGACGTGAGCTACATGAACTCCTTTGAAAAACTGCAATCTGAGCGAGCTACATGAACTCCTCCGAAAAACTGCGATCTGAGATGTGAGAACGAAATGTTCGCACCGCCGAAAAATCTAAGTCAGATGTGAGAACGAAATGTTCGCACCGCCGAAAAATCTAAGTAAGACGTGAGAACGGACGAACTACGTCCGCTGCGTCAGAAATCGGCGATATGTGATAACAAAACGGCGAAGTGTGAGCGAGCTACATGAACTCCTCCGAAAACTGCGAAGTGTGAGCGAGTTACATGAACTCCTCCGAAAAATCTAAGCGTGTGAGCTACACCCACTACGACGAAAAATCTGCGAGATATATGAGAACGAAATACGATGTGAGCTTCCTTAAATGGGCTCCATCCCTTCTTTCTCCCTAAAATTTCCAAAATTTTGAATGTCACGTGGCCGAAAAACTCCCAATACCGAAATGATTTCCCCTTCTTACGCCTTGATTCTCATTGGAACGTTTAAAGGGCTTTCTAGAAGATTCTCAAAAAACGTTTAAATTTCCAACGCTCTTTCCAACAAGTTCGGGCATGTTTTCACCCGGCGACCATATGGTGTTCCTGAGGTTGGGTGGGACCTCCTCCCCCATCCTCTTACTCGCTTCGGATTTCTAAACCCTAATAAATCTTTATTGATGTTAAAAGAGCCGCCGACAACTCTGGTGCCGCGCTCCGTCTGTGTCCGCCAACTCCTCCAACCGTCGTCCGTTTAAATTTTTACTCTTCGACCGTCAAAATTCCACAACAGAATGATTAAATTTGTTAGTAATTAGCGAATTATTCAAATCTCACAGTACATGGATAACATCAAAATTTACACAAGAAATGCAGAAAGTCTGAAAAAGATCTTGAAAATTGTAGAACAATTCTGCGATGCCATCAGAATGGAATTTGGTGTAGATAAATATAAATTGCAAATCATCGTGGAAAAGTTAAAGAGGAAACGCCGTACACTACAGTGAGAGATCAAGAAATGCAACAACTCAAAACGTAATGAACTGTACAAATACTTGGTTGTAATGCAAGCAAAAAGAACTGAACATACAATAGTCAACTGCAAATCTGGAAAATTTAGAGAGGAAAGTCAAAACCGCGATAATAAACACCATCCTAAATCAACATTAGAAATAATGAACATCCAGGTAACCAGGGCAGACGACGCGTCAGACCGATCAAACACCTCTACGAAGGGCAAAAGTACATCCCCAATACGTTTTTCCGGAACAAAGCGTATACCTCATCACTACAAGCAATTAGAACTAGTGATAAAATCTATACACTATGTCACCAGAATGACTAAACTACCCCAACCAACTGAACAACAAAATAAATGAAATGGAATAAGTTAAGTGGTTAATGAGCGGCAAATTATTCCGAGAAACAAAAGGCGTCATAGTATCAATGCAAAACGGCGTCACACCTACCAGAAACTACAGGAAAATAATCCTGAAAGAAACCAGAATTACATATTCATGTCGCCGATGTAACCACAAGAGAAACTCACGAGCATATCATTGGAAGTTGCACTCAGTTAGCCCAGAATGATTACAAAACTAGACACGACAACATGGAAAAATAATCCATTTAAAACGCTAAAACACAGAACAGTATTGAGAACCCCATATGACCAGACCATCAGTATAAACACCAACCAGTCCTGCAAGATGATGTATTCGAATATTTTATACTGGGACGGATGCATCCTCACAGACCTTAAAACAATTCACAACATGCCTGACGTTATCCTTTGAAAATGAAAAGAAATCTAAAGTGTATCTCATCGATTTTGCTGCCGTAAATTGCAAAATCGAGAGAAAAAAGATTTAAAAAATCAACTATAACCCTTCGAAGTAAAAAAATTCTGAAATCTTCAAGAAGTCATTGTAGCATCTATCATTCTATCTACCCTAGTTGATTCCTTTACAAAACTCGAAATCAACACCAATATAATAAGTAGACTGCAACACAGTGTCCTTCTGCCCTCAACCAACATTACAAGAAAAATCATGAAAGACCGGATTTAGATTCTTCCTCCCAGCAGAACTTGATTTAATAATCCACTGGTGAGAGAAAAAGCAAGTTGAGAGAAATGTAATGATGATGATGATAAAAATAATAGTAATAATAATTGATATTAACCAGTAATGTTCTACCGGATACACAAAAATTTGTTATATTGCGAACATGCCTCCTTACAAGGAAATTTCTTGTTTTAATGTTGACTAAATTATACTTCCGGCTTGGCATATAAGCCCGCCCAACTTCAAGTTGCAAGTGAGATTGTGTAAAAAATACATTAATATGATGATAATCTAATTATTTTCAGTGTTTATCATACATATTTTTCCATTACCATAAGTGTTATTTGTTTATTTATTTACTTGAACAACTCTAACCCAGTACCTAACGTAGTCAATAACTAGGATTAACTTTACTTGTTTATTATCTTTTCTTGATTTTTATGAATCTAGTTATTTTCCTTTCATTATAATTTCCACTATCGTAACACAAAATTTACTCCAACATTAAGTTCAACATAATTTTAAACATTCTTGTACAATCTCTTCATGCCATTGTCACATGTTGAAACACTTGGGGATGATCGTTCCTACTATTGGGGATATTGTGCACTTGTTCATTTAATGCGTTATCATATCAATAATTTGACCATCATATCAATAGTTACACTCGTATCTACTGGCATAATACTCATTAAAAGTAACATAGCATGCGTAAAGATCGTCCGATATGCTCTGCATCATTTTATTAAACTTAATCTCTGTACACTGAGTAGTTTTTTTTTCTCATTTGTCTTCATTCGTACTTTGTATCCCCAAGCATTGCAGCCATACGTTATTACTGGTTCAATCGTCACTTTGTATAGCTTTCGTGCATCAGTGTCCAATTGTATACTTATTAACCCCTACCTGTATTAGTCGCTTTCCTTTGAATATATCATTTGCTTCACTTTCCTTGGAATATATTTGAAATGTTTTGTGAAGGTCAATTTTTCATTAATAGTTATTTCTAAATATTTTACTTCTCTGCATATTTTTAAACGCCGTCTTAAACTATAATAATCTGGTCTCTTTGTTTCTTTTGAAACATACCAAACATAATCGCTACCGTGTTTTCCATTGATACTTTCAATTTTACAGATTCACAATAATTCATTAATTTTCTTACTATCTCATCAGTCAGGTCAATTACACTCCCATTTTCTCCTTCAAAAAATCCCGAAATCATCTGCATAAACCATGTCTGTAATGCTTTCTCCATCCAATCGGTTCACCACAATTGTTAGCGACAGTATTCCATAAAATCGGACCAAGTTGCGACCCTTAAGGAAATCCACGTGACATTTTCCTTATTATTGATCTTCACCTATCTCATGCATTATATGTCTTTTAGTAAAGTAAGATTTAATCATTAGGGTGGTTCGAAAAAAACAATATTTTTTGAAACGCTATAGCGGTAAAAATTGCCTCTAGTATAGAGAATAAAAATGGCACATAAAAATAATTGGATGAAGTCTTCCGGACGTACATCGCATCAAAAGTTTGAAAAAAATGTTTTAAGTGCGTTTTTAGACTTTATTTGAGTGAGTAGAACACATCAAAGAAAAACACTATAGTTTGTTTTATTTAGTTCAAAGTTCTAAAAACATAAATACAACAAAAATTTACAGATATTTAAAAATTAACTGGTAGCGTAACTGGGTTAAAACTTACACTATTATCAGCGTTTTGTTGTCTGGCATCAGGCAGGTTTTGTTCCTGCAGAGACGATATAGATTGAAAATACCTGGTTCATTGGATTTTAAAAATCAGAGACAAAGAAATAAAAGAATCAAGCGGAGTATCAAGAATCGAGCTTATCAAGAATCACGGATATCCTCAGATCTAACTGAAGATCAAGGTTTGGATGACTGTGATTCAGATCCATTAAGCCGTTCATCAGTCACTTCCGACGGCGATGATCCTAATTTTGAACCACAAACTTCAACGTCTTCAGCAAAATGAGAGTTGCACTACCAGCTATCGCTGTAAGTAGTGACCGCGTTACGGTGTATCTAATAATGCAACTGCTGCCACGGCATCTAGTGTACTACAAGATATAGGATTGGTGATTGAAACGGAAAGCTCCTATGTAGTTGACAAAAGTAAAATTCGTAGGGTAAAAAGCTGTGTGCGAACTGAACTGCAAAGTAAACCTGCTGAAGACGTTTATGGCCTTTATTTTGATGGTAGAAAAAACAATACATTATTTGTTGAAAAAATCAGTAGGATGCATTTCCTCAGAACAATAAAAAAAGATGATTATTCTTTAATTCAGGACCCTGAATCAAGTTACGTAGGTCGCATAACCCCATCTTCGAGTTCGGCAACTGACGTAACAAATATAACATCTTACCTATCCCAAGTTGGTTTGCCCCTTTACAAATTAGAAGTGATTGGATGTGATGGTACCGTCACCAATACTGGATATAAAAATGGTGTAATTCATCAAATTGAGTTACATGTGGGAAGACCCCTGAAGTGTGTGTCTCCTCAATTTTACCGAATTGCCTTTGGCGTGACAACAGGGTCTAAGTGTTTTTATGAACAAATAGGGAGACAGTTGTCTGGCTGTGATAAGCTAACTGTGGTTGATTTTGAAAGTATCGAATGTATAATTCCTAAAGTAGACAGAGTAATACTGAGTAAAGATCAGTAGTATTTATTAGACATATCAAAAGCCATAAAATAAGGGGACTGTCCTAAGGACTTGTCCATTCGAGATCGAGGTCCTCTATCACATTCTAGGTGGCAAACTACGGCAAAAAGGATTCTGCGATTATTTATAAGCATGAGAAGCCCTCCAGAGAATCTGATCCTAGTTGTTAACTTTATTCTAAGATCTTATATGCCAATGTGGCTTGCAATTAAGGTCAGCAAGTATTTCACTGATGGGCCAAAACATGTTATAAGGGTATTGAAACAAAACGTTATTTTCCAGTAAACCTACTTCAGATCGTAGACCCTGTAATTCAGCGAAATGCTTACATCGCACATCCTGAAAATTTACTTTTGGCAATGATTACAGATAATAGAAGCTACATTCGAGAATTAGATTACAGACGAATTTTGAAAGCTAGGCAATCAGCTCCAAAAAAATTCTTTGAGAGATTTTGAATTGTCTAACCTTAACTTTGAAGCTAAAGATTTCACAGAAATCATTGTTTGGAACAATTGTAAACTGACTTCTCTAACTTAATTGCGAGATGTGACTGATGAAGATCTAAAACAGTTTGTGAGGCAAGACACTAAACCTATTATGGACTTTAAAAATTTTCTTGTCATACAGAAGCAGTGAAAAGGTTCATCGAGTTAGTAACTGAAGCTCCCAGTAAAGTCTGCGGACACAGTGTCAGGAATATATGTATTTTCGTTTCGACAAATGAAGGACCACGATGACGAGTGTTAGTAAGGTTCATTTCTGTACGAGTTTACTTACTAGACACATCGTAACTCTTTGGGGGAACAGCGTCTAGACAGAATATAGATTGCTGGTATCCGGTATTACAACTACGGTTGTTAGCCGTAGAGGATGGACTTTTCATAAGTCTCAGCTATTTGAACTGATACATGGATATGAAAAGCTACAAATTTTATCTTGCCCCGCCCGGGTATCGAACCCGGGATGACGAGCAATCACGCTCTGGCCACGACGGGGACAGTGTTAGGAATGGTTTTATGAGAGCTACACTTTAACAAGATCGATCATGTCTGGATTTTCACACAAGTCAGATTTTAATGTCGTAAAATTGGTTAAATGTGTGAGATGACGATGTCATTATGTAAATATCAAATTTGTAAATATGTAAATAGAACACCTTACAAGGATGGTTGGTTGTGTTGGGTGTGGGTGGGTGGGTGGAACTCGAAGTGCAGCGACCTCCTCGTGGTGAGTTCTGGGTCGTTTTGATAAGGCAAAACCGGCGAAGAGGTGCACGATGAAATGTTGAACAAATTTAAATTATGGATTTTTGAATGTATTGCGCGACCGGTAAGTATAACAACATAAGATTGTTTAAACTCCTTTTGAGTTTTTAGTAGTTTACATGTGGCAAAACTTGATATAGCATTTAAATCATATGTAATTTGATAACTAAAACAAAATGACGAAAAATGTTAGATTTTCCAATTCTTTTTCTATTTTTTAGGGCTATGCGCAACCGGAAGACGTCATCCAATTATTTTTGTTCATGTACCATTTTTATTCTCTATATTAGAGGCAACTTTTTATGCTACAGCGTTTCGAAAAAATAATTTCTAACCATCTTATTAATCATAGTTTTTATATGGTTATATTTCTGAATTCTCCTAACTCTAAAATTACTCCCCAATCAGCTCTATCAAACGCTCCTTAGATATCAAGACAAATATCCAAAGTATAATTTTTTTTCTTTCATTTACAATGCTCACAAATCGCTCTAAACATTCTACCGTACTTCTTCCAGGCATGAAACCGTACTGGTTCTTGCTGAATGTTTGTTTTCATTAAACCTGTTTCCGAAATTGGCTTTCCTACGAATTTGTGAGGCAACTTTCCATGCCCCGGAAGTCAGCACATTGAACTCGCTTTTCCTTTATCTGTATTCTTCTTTTAGAAATGACTTCAGTACTCCAAATTTCCAAACTTAAGGAAGGTATCCGTAGTTTACACTAAAATTAAAAATCTCCATTAGTTCCTTACTGAATGTTTCTCTCGAAATCTGAATCATCGCATCCTGGACTTATACATTTGTTGGTTTCATCCAAACTCTAAAAACCTTTGACACTCGAGCGTAATTAAAACCCACACAATGAGTTACACCTTCATCAGAAGTATGAACGTCCCATTTTACCATAATTTTTCTAATGATTTCTATCGGTCAAATAGTTTTTATTCAATTTCCCAATTTAATGAAATATGATTTATGAGATAATCGTAGAATTAAGGAGCCTTCTTAATTCTGAACCTAAATATTTCGAATTAGCACCTCAAAGCGCCTAGCTCACAAGCACCGCTGTCGGCGGTTCGGGGAAAATCAAAACTGACGCTCTCCTCTCATGTCCAGTTACGAACAGCTGGGCGAAGGTGCGTGCGGGACAAAGATCCTTTCGTCGTTGTATGTTGTGATTTTTAACTCTTATTTTCACTAAGTGGGTTGATTTTTCAGTAGAAAAATTAATGTAGAAGTGACAAACCAGTAGGTACGTCTGTTTGTCTCACGCCACCTTAATAAAAATTACTACAAGAGAGGGCATTTGTTATATATTTCACATAATTTATAGTTCAAAATTACTTTATCAGTAATTTAACTTAATGAGTATGTTACTGCTGCAGGTCGCAGTTACAAATTTACAAAGAAATTATGTATTACAATTTGTGGATTGTTACGGTTAAGTCATTGTTTAACATGTATATTCTACGTCGTGCTTGCAGTTCCTCTGAGCGCTTGACGATACGGTCGCGAACTGGTCTGTTCTCTCCCGTATCACACGAGCACCGGCTGCAGTCGATTCCATAACCCTCATTGGTTCATTGCTTCCCTCTATTCGGTTTGATTGATTTGCTGCTGATGAAGCAGTGCTGTAGCGAGTGTTGTCGCGGCTTCGCCGACGAGCCCCTTGCAGCTACAGCGACAGAGATGTGTATTACCAATGTATTACTCTCTCCTCCTCGGAACCCTGTTGTGCGACTATTTATTGT
This sequence comes from Laupala kohalensis, assembly GCA_002313205.1. Taxonomy (NCBI): domain Eukaryota; kingdom Metazoa; phylum Arthropoda; class Insecta; order Orthoptera; family Trigonidiidae; genus Laupala; species Laupala kohalensis. The sequence continues at coordinate 429,238 of NNCF01126466.1, forward strand.
GTTTTGCTTATTGCGCTAATGACAGATAATACTGCTCCGAATGTTTTTCTCATCGTGAGCTAAAGGAAAATATCTAGAGAAGCATCACGAAGAAAGCAGTCAATAGGTACTTAACGGTGGAGTCACAGGGTTAATCCGTAAACATCGGTAATCGATTTCTGCATGCGTAATTCATAAAACTTAATTAAAATCATGAAAAATAAAAATAAATGCATTTTTAATCAATCGTTTGTAGGACATGAGTAAAAACAAGACTTCTCTTAACGATACAATGGTATATTTGGGACATAAATTTCCTTTACTGTACACAACTCTTGAAGGATGAATACCATCCATGTTTCAAGGTTTAAGCCAGGTAGCGAGAGTCAATTCCACAGATTACTATTGGGTCATTCTTTGTATAATCGGCCAAAAAAATGGACCATCGCGAGCTTCAACAAAAACATTCTTTTCTAGTTAATGACGTCGAAAAATTAGGATTATACCCATTGATTCCATATCTCTGTCATTTTTTACCATTGAATGAATTCAAGTCTGTTTTAACATAAATCAAGCCTATATGAACAACAAATGCAAAATGCTTAAAAAGTACTCTCATAAAGATAATTATAGTGTTTTATACGGAAAGTTTAGACTCCATTCTATTGTTTTCAACCATATTATTATTTTATTTTTGTCAAACGAAGACAATTTTTAAGTTCAAAAATGGAAAATGCTACTTTTTTTCAAAATTAATTTTCCAAAATACAATATCACGGATTTTCGCGATTGTTATTTGACAAATACCCCAATGCATTGAAGTTTCATTGGTAAAAATTTGATCCATTTATTTTTTTCATAATTGACAGAGATATAGTCAATTACATCGGAGCAATATTTCACGATTTATGTAGTTTGTCAGAATTCACCTTTTGAACTCTATTCATAAGTAAAACTCAATTGACTGTAATTGTGTTTCCAAAATTTTAGTAAAACTATATTTCAGTAGTAAGAAGTCCAACAGTCAAAGGCGTTACTTGTGTGCCCGTTAACATCAGTTTGAATTATAACGGATTGCACGCACACACATTCTGAGTGAGTTCTTGGAGCATTGTTTTCGTCGCAATTTTGAATTTGATTTAATTCTTCATTATGTTCGAATTCACATGTGATAGTTGACGATGATTTCTTAATCAACGAAGCATGTTTTTTTAAGTATCACAAAAACTTTTCATACTTTGCTCAAAAAAAGTTAAAAACACCTTTTCATGATTTGAACTCACTGAACTAACCTCAGTTATAGATCTATATTGAAATAAAAACAGTTCTCTTGCGTTAAAACTGTCAACTGTCATGTAATTTTCTTCTTGCGAACAAATGGTTTTTAAATTTTCAGTGAACATGCTTTGTTAATCCTGGCCATTGTTCCCCACACAAAACAAAGGCGAATTGAATATTTCAAGTGAAAAATGGTTCTAAAATCCAGTATATAGTTTAACCAACAATATCGTCTCCACTGATTCCTGAGTTAATATTTTATTGATATTCGATCATTATTGAACGTTTTTCTTCAAATTGAATGTGTGGAATACCGGAAACTGAGGATTATCAGTTCCGGCATCAACATTTGACGGTGCGCACTCACAAATAATGTATGGAACATAATACGTGTGCGGGGGGACTAAAAAAATTAGTTTCAAGCTTTCCATAAAATTGCAATGGAGAACTAATTAAAGTAAAAAATTAAGTACATTTTATTTTATACCATAATTCATCAATATTCTTACTAATGAAATATAGTTTTACTAAAATTTTGAAAACACAATTACAGTCAATTGAGTTCAAAAGACGAATAATCATGAATTCTGAAAAACTACATAAATCGTGAAAAATTGCTCCGATGTAATCGACTATATCTCTGTCAATTATGAAAAAAATAAATGGATCAAATTTTTACCAATGAAACTTCAATGCATTGGGGTACTTGTCAAATAACAATCGCGAAAATCCGTGATAATGTATTTTGGAAAATTAATTTTGAAAAAAGTAGCATTTTCCGTTTTTGAACTAAAAAATTGTCTTCGTTTGACAAAAATAAAATAATAATATGGTTGAAAACAATAGAATGGAGTCTAAACTTTCCGTATAAATCACTATATTTGTCTTTATGAGAGTACTTTTTAAGCATTTTGCATTTGTTGTTCATATAGGCTTGATTTATGTCAAAACAGAAATTTCCACTCAATGCAAAAAAAATGACAGAAATATGGAATCAACGGGCATAAACCTAATTTTTCGACGTAATTAACTAGAAAAAATGTTGTTGTTTTTGACGTTCGCGATGGCCGACTTTTTTTTGCCGATTTTTCAAAGAATGTCCCTTTTATTATTTAAATATATACTATATATAGATATTTGTTTTCTTCTGAAGGATACGCGCTCGGAAAAAAATATTGTAAAAGATAAAAATGTGTCTTGTAGTTTGTCCTGATATCAGTAAACCAAAATCTGTTATTTTTCTTTCTAATTATTCATGTTTTTTTCTGCTTCCTGAAATGCGTTTACATTTTTGTAGCGATTTTGAAAAACATCCGAATTTCATTGACTCGTTTTCTCTCCTCTCTGGCTATGATGTAAGTGGTAGAGCAAGGAACTATGATAATGAGTCAGTTCTAAGAAAGAAACAGATTTATTGCTGTCCTGTTTCCTCTTCTTGGTGGACACTTCGCTTCTCCTGAGAAAAGGGCACTGCGTTGCAATCGAGGTCATCCGAACCAGTTCTAGTACAAGGATTTGCCAACAGTGAATCAATTACCCGTCAAATCTTCACGAACTGTACCTGAGCCGCTTGATATATGAATCTGAAAATAATGTCTTGAAATAATTCAAGAGACAAAGAAATTATTTGGACGACAATGAAAAACCTTTCTTTGGAGCTTCGTCGTGTTGGAGCTTATTATAACGGAAGTATTTTCTATCTGTCGCTGATATGTTTGTTGGGAAACCAATGCGATGAGCATCTCTGCCATCTCACGACCCGATTCGTGGCTTGTTAGTCCTTGCTCTCGTCTAACGTAAACTCTTCGTGACTAGTCGTGTCGTTTATTCTTCTTCTTGCGAAACTTCAGCTCTCGTGTTGATTAGCGCTCTGGTTAACCGGTGTAAATAATTCTCTAATTGATCCTCTTTGTGTAAAACGCTGTCCTCACTGTCCGGTACTGCAGTTTTCCCACAACACTGTAAAGTGTAGAGAAGACTGTCGTGGGAGGAGTGACCAAGAGTAAGACAGTTAAATGTGGGAAGTGTTAAGATATTTTTTTAATTATTTGTGGTAATTATAGTTGCTACTTTGTCACTATCCTTTGTCTCAAACAACTACTACTATATAGTACCATAAACGTTTTTACAAAATACTTTCATAAAAGAATTAAAAAACCTTTTTGGTGTAAGTGCTATTATAATATGACCGGTTCTTGGGAAACGATTTAAGGTTTGCTATATAAATAGTAAAAGCAAGTACTAGGGTACTTTTCTTTGTGAGGTTTTACAACAAAGGATTCTTTTCACTATTTTAAAAAATTTGGAGCGTGTCCTATTGGATTTTATTGAACGTCGTACCTAAGTAACCTCATCATGGGAGAAAAAGTTACCTTAAATGTTCCTATATAAGGTAAAGTAAACAACTAGGATAATATTGATAACTTTCGGTCAGGTGATAATGGCGACGAACCGGGAATCGAACCCGGGATTCCTGCTTTGATCGCTGGGGTGTTAACCACTACACCACCCGTTCGCCTTCCACAACAGTACACCATTTCCACCCAGACCTAAACCCCGGAAGACCTGAGACACATCCCTATACAGGAGATAAGTGTTCGGGTTCGATTCCCGGCTCGTCGCCATTTTCTCCTGACCGAAAGTTGTCAGATATCTTCTCCGCGTGTAGGGTACACGGAAGAAATATGTACATAGGATAGTATTGCTTGTTTCAAAACTTTGATTTAATGTATTTTATGCAGTTGAACCAATTATACGTCTAGACTTTTGATTTCGATTGCTTGGAGAGGGACGAGAACACAAACGCTGTCAGTTCAATAGAAGTCCTTGGGACAGAATTTCTCCCTCATATGTTTTTAATGCTTCCTAATAATACTTTTTTTTATTATTTCTGTAATTTATTTGATTCAAGTAAATATCCATCACTTGAATGAGAACATTGAAAAAGGTGTACAATACTGCGGTGACGTAGATGCAACCCTCATCATCCATCTGTTGTCTCACTATGTAGTACTATCACGCGAAGTAGCACTATTAAGTTCACAAATGACATAGATATAGTGAATCTTCTTTCGTGGCACCCGCCCTTAGATATAAGTAATAAAGGACAGACAATCACCACGCAAGTCTAGTAACGGAATACTTAGCTGTGAATTGTTAGATGTGGCGAGCTGCAAGATGATTGGTCCATGCAGAGTCACCCGATTGATGATAATGATGTGCATAAAACGTAGAAAATTTCAGAAGAATTATTGTCGAAAATCCCTTAATGTCTTCGATCGTAGACACGGGAGTCAGCTGATAATAAAATAAAATTGGTGACAGTATCGAGAAGTATTGTATATCTTCATGAATTCATGCATTTCATATGTATATTTTTAAAATCATTTTTCTGTCTCGTTTCAAAATACTTACTCATTTTATCTCAATTTTCTTATTTTGTCTAACCCCTTACTAAGTGAAAACAAGGCGTATGTTTTATAGCCGAGACTTGCAACAGTGAGTATTTAATAAATAATATTGGATATATGCTCATAAGAACGGTCTAGTGCAGCTGTATTGTTCTCTTGGCAATAATTCCTCTAAAATGTGAGTTTCCTGCATTCTACCCTTTATTTCAAATAATTGAAAAAAATGACACGTTCATAAAAATTTAATGTGGAGTTCTAATTTATTAATGGATTGTGTGCGTTTCCGTGGAAACAGTACGAAATACATTGGTCTTTCTTGATTAACATTAAACATGAATATGAAAGTAAATGGAATATTGAATGAATATAAAACTGGTCGCCAGAACCAAAATGTTTGTTTGAATCAAACTGTTTCAAAGCTTTCTTCTTTTTAAGTAAATAGTTAATTCAGTAAATTAAATAGTGAAAATAATATGAACTATTTCAAGGAGATTATTTTGTACTGATAAAAGAAATAATGTTAGCATGCGTTATAAATAATTGTGATACATGATATTGAACTCAGCTTTATTTTCTATTTAGAACTTTCTGTATTGGGTTGAATTGTGATGGAAAATAGCTTCACTTAGTTTCTTTTTATTAAGTTGATACACTATCTCGCTGCAGCTGATCCTATACAGGATCGCTGTTATTGAAGAAGATAAGATGTGTTTTTGAGTGGCAGACGAATTACTTAAGTCGTTTCTGCGTGTTCCATGGTGGTTGATGCTTGAATAACATGAAAGGGAGAATGTTCATGCGTTTATGTGATGGAATGAATGATAGGTGAATGAGAAGTACTCCAGGAAACTTTCTGCAGATCCATGTCCATGATGCTATATATATTCGGTGAACAACAGAGGTTAGTACCGCCACCCCTCAACGTGATAGATTTCACTATCACTATCATTTCACTAACCCGTATACCACGACTAACGCTAGATTATAAAGGGGTCTGAATGCAAATAATGTGGATATTTATTTTACATAAAAATTGAACACACACAATGAAACGAACTTTTCATCTCCATTTAGATTTTGGAATAATAATTGATTGGATTCATGCGGCCTTTAAATAATTTCAAATTGGGAGGCATTGTATTGCTGTTATAATCATTTTCAAAACTGTCTCGCTTAAGGTATGTCAAGCGTTAATTTCCTTGCCGTGTCTATGTATTTTCTTTTGTCAAAATAACACGAGATTTAAAAGCCCTGAAATCAGGAATAGATAATGACAAAACTTGCGTGTTTTATTGTAGTAGACAAATAAATAATTTAACATTTCTAAAACATTGCTACACTTTATTCCATTTTTATAGCAAAATATAATGCAAATTCTCTTACTCATTTTTTAAACAGATGAAAAATCGCCGAGTATACTAAAACACGCGTAACCTTTTTGACAGCTGGCAACAGACTAAACATTCAATATGACTAAGACCAGTATTACACGGTCATATTTCTATGTCATATCTATGATCAAAGATATGATGAAATATATGATCAAAGATTCTCTCAATGAGAACTTATGTCATAGATATATGATCATAGTTGAACTATGATGAAAGCTTGTGCATTACACGGTCGTATCTTTGATCATAGATATGTTATAGAAATATTATCGTGTAATGCAGACCTAACCAATGTTCATATCGTTTTCAGAGGTGTTTACCGACACAACAACGAAAAATGCGCGCAAATTGNATCGTGTAATACAGACCTAACCAATGTTCATATCGTTTTCAGAGGTGTTTACCGACACAACAACGAAAAATGCGCGCAAATTGGACAAATACTACCCGCGAAATTGCAAGATTCCCGTTACTTTTTGAACACAACTTGTACATTAGTGTACTTTTTAACAAAATTTGCGATTAATTATAAACAATGTATCCACATTGTTTTAAATAAACGTTCGAGTCATCTAGGCAACAAGTTAATAACTCAGAAATTTTAATATTATTAATTACTTACCAATTGATATTTTACTCAATAATTTCATTTCTTTGAAAAGTTTGCTTAACATTTTGTCTATTTTTTGCCATAATGTATGAATATGCTCATCTCTAGTAAAGTTAGTTTTTTTTACTTTTTGTTTTGTTCGTATCATTCCTCGCCTGACAATACATAAAGATTGTTTAGTAAGACTGTTTGAGTAAACCTTGCTTCTCAGCATGAAGACAGCGCGCGCTGTCAGGTCGTAACAGGTTGAGCGTGGGTGCTCACCGCGTGCGTCCCGCCACTCTAGATCTTGCCGTGTGCTCCATCCACCCTGCGACTGCCTTCCGCACATCTTCGACAAATGAAAATGGACGGTGCTTCTCTCTTCGTGGTGCGTTAGGAGGCGCGAAGCCTGCCGTCGTGACGACTGCGGTCTCCACCGAACCCCTGCGTTGATGATACTGTAACGTCACGTAGCGCACCGTACGCTAATTAGCCGAATGTGGCTGCTTCCAATCTTGTGGGCAGTCGGAGAGGCAGCTGAGGATAGCGGCAGGCGCCATGGTTCTCAGAGGTGTCTAATTGGAATGAATAGGACCTTTTATATGAGATGCGGACATATTTCTTAATAGTAGCACGTGAGGGTGCACTCGTAACGAAGGGAGCGAACAGGCGAGTAGACTCGGTCTACCTCTTTTTTGAGAATTCGCAGCTTATCTTCACTATCATATGTCGCTGGTCCCCTCCTATTCTAATTGAACATTAGGGGAGAGTATGTGTAACTTCCTTTGAGATGATGGGTGGGCATCTTTCATTTACGAATTTCCCTCATCAGTAATGAAAATTATTTCACCTCCTGTAATAAAAAGTAAATAAAATCTGAAATGAAGGGAATGAAAACGTTATTTATATGTACCTTTTCTTTTATATTATGTATTCGTTCCATTACAAATCGATTGTAGCTCCATTATGGAATCGATTATAGTATTTGTTTTCTTTCTGTGTGTAGCTCGGTTCATATACATCTATACATAATTTTATGTTGAGAAAATGGATACGTAAAACAAGTTGCGAATGAATGTTGTCTGTGTGACCTGTAGTACTTGTGCTTAAAACAATTGGAATGTTTAAGTTTTTTATTTCTCCCTAGTGACAAACACTGCAAATGCATTATCAACTTCACTATAGATTTATTTTTTCATTTAATACTGACCAGTGCTTTGTTCCAGTTGTATTTATCATGCCGCATGTCTTGTTTTTATTTTAACCTTCAACCTCTGTATATATCTTTTTCTCTCTTCGTTGGAAATTGCATCCCCGTGTTTTTTATTTCTTTGTGGAGATTTATTTCTCTCTTGTCCACCTTGCTAGAGATGAAGCAAGATTACAGAAGGAATGGGATGAGAACCAGAGTTCGAGCTTCTAATTTCGAAGCGCAGTCCTTCACATTGAACGTTCATTGATAGTTCTGGAATAAACGATTCTCTTGAAGGAGTATGTTTCGAAAGGTGATACGACGCTGTTCAGTGCTTGGAGATTCCTAGTTATTGATATATATTCTTGTGAGCTATTTTTCATTTTGTCGATTTAGTTTTTGGTTGCATTATGTTACTGGAGATTAAATACAGAGTGTGTAGTAGCTGTAAAACATGATAATTATTTTGTAAATTCTAATATTGTATTTATATGCGTACTGTTATAATATTTTAGTGTCCATTTGTTTTTTATTTTATTTAATCGACCCACATCGCCCCATTATCCTATTTCGTACTGGTCTTAGTCATGATCATAGGTATCTAGCATCGACAACAATGTGTCGGTTTTTTTTGCAAACCATTGGTACTTTATGAAGGAAATTTGATTTCCTATTTTTAACGAAGTGAAGTGTACCAGGTAAAATAAAATAAAATTGTCATTGTGCTCAAATATAGTTAGTGGCCACAGGATGAAACAAACGAGTAGGGTCTGCCGGGGTAATTGTAAATGTAAATAACTGATTTGAGCGCCGCTGTGGGAGACAGAGAAATTAAAACATGGTCAAACCTAGAAGTCAGTGACTCCGTGGATGAAATGTAAGAATTCCACGCTTCTGAACCAAACTGTTAATGCAATACATTATGAAATTTATTATGAAATTTGAGTTATCCAGAAGATTGAAATTCGAAGATTGCATTGCGTTTATGGGTCAAGAGTAGGTAATTATTGAAATGTATGTAATTTTTGTTATATATTATTATCAGTAAAGGTCAATTAAGGTACCAGAAACTATATTATTGGAGTTTTTGTTGTTGCCACAGTTTTGTTTCTACATTTACCCAACGTGTTCATAGGGTCAGGGTAATTGTAAACATAGTTATTTGATATTATTTTCGCANTTTTTCGCGCAGTTTTGTCGCAGCATCGATGTAACTTGCATTTAATCACATTTAGTACGTTTTTATAGTATTCTATTAATTTTCTCTTTTTCGGTGGTTAGGTGGGGTTTTCTTATGAGGTGTTATACCTACCTATATACTTAAAGATGACTGTCCTCCGAAGAAACAAGTACGAATTGACGAAAAAGGGCAAGAACTGACACAAATCACATAATGAGAAAGAAGTAAAAGAAGAAAAAGAAAGAATTTTTGAAACAACCGACCACACTAGGATTAAGAATATTCCGATAATTATTTCAAAAATTTGGAGGACAATCTTCTAGAGGAAGTAACATACTTAGAGACAACCACAAGAGACATTTTATTGAGTATATTCTCACTCTTGCACATAGAGGGGAAAACGTGAAAAAAGGGGGAAACACACTTTATGTATTTTTAGTGTCAAGAAGTGGGAGAGGGAGATGAATTAGAAGACATTACCTACACGGAAAGGAATTAACAACGCAAAAACTTAAATTCGTTCTAGCTGATGACAAAATAAAATCACCTTTCAAAACAATGTCTCCTTCTCCACTTTGTGAAAAGAAGGTAGGAAAAATATTACTATGATTTCTGACAAAGTAAACATTTGTGGAAGGTATTACCTTTTGTTTTTATGCGTTTTGATTTGCTATTTTTGTACACGTAGTTAAACACTTTTAAAATAAGCCTTGATACATGGTTGATACAAAGGG
>NNCF01126466.1:440339-495131 GCA_002313205.1 Laupala kohalensis
TATATATATATAATTAAATGAGTTGTTTCTGGGTTTCATGGCGTTCTATTGATGATTGAATCATTCAATTAGCTATTATTCAATGTTTTATGACATTTGTAACAAAATACACGAGTAAACGGGATAGTGTAAATGTTAAAATCGAATCGTAATAAATGTAAAGATGGTATTACGTAGTTTACAATTTCCGTATTGTCTGAGGTGTAATAGTAAAAACGCGAGGTGATTGTGAACAGACAAATAAAAGTGGGAAATTTCCTTCTAGGAATCTTCGTTACAAGATATTTGTGAACTAGTAGAGTTACCCGCTATGCTAGTGAGCTTATAATACTCTCTTCGAATTAAGACATCGAAATTGAGGGGTGAAAAGAAATATTCAAATATTGTTTACAATTATCCCGCCTAACCCTATATGAAACTATAAAATAGTACCATACAGTGATAAGCTTGCCATTATATCGCATTACGATGTTCACCTCATTCTTTAAAAGACGATTTGTATTTACTTGCACCGGATGGAAAGACAAACATTACGTTTAGACCGTTTCATACATTTTCTGACTGACTCAATCACGCCCCCCTTTTTCACTCGCCACAAAACACTGTGAAAAACCTAGGTGCAAGACATGCAATATCATTGATTCTTCCACGTCCTTTACTAGCCCTGACGTCCAATTCACTCACGAAATTCGACAGTCTAGTAAATGCACCTCCAGATATTGCATTTACGTTGCACTATATGTAAAAGTTTTTATGTACGAGAAACAGGTATTCCTCTCAACATCAGGATGAACAATCACAGAGCTTGTTGTGACAAATCCATTTCTTCTCTTCCTGTCCTCTCCCATGCTAAATTACATAATTTAAAAAAACGAATGTTTTAAAGTTGTGATTTTGGAAACACTCTCAATACATTCCCAATTCGTAGATGTAAAAACATGTGAATTAGGCTTCATTTGGTGCCTAGGAGCCTCCACTCATCCCGGTGTAACTAGACAACAGTAAATTCCTAAAATTTCAAATCCTACTTTTCTTTTCCTTCTAACTGTCGGTCAACGTAACTCGAAGAGAGGAGGCTATAATCATTTTTCACATGTCTGATGATGACGACAGCCGAAACGTTTCGCCCAATTTGTGGGTGATTTTTGTGTGTTTTACTTTCTATTTTTCATTAACTTTAAGACTTTTTAATTTGTAGATTACTTTTCAAAATATAATTAAGATTGTAGAGTCACTTTTCAAAATTTCCGTGTTATATATTATATACACAAATGAAAGATTATGCAAATTTGTGTGTCTTTGGAGTGAGATGATTCATTTTAATTTCTTTTTGGTTGGATTATTTACATTTGTTGCTAATTGTATTGTTACCTACTGCTCTATAAGAAAGTGACGACCGTTTTTTCCTTATCGTATGATCACTTAGGAAATGAATCTAATGAAACTAAAAGTTGTTGTGTAAAACCATTGCACATACTTTCTAATATACTTTTAAAAACCTTCTGTATAGTGTGTATGACTAACTTGAAGAAAATTAGTAATCAGCATTCTAATTTATCCTTTTTAATAAAGTGTCTACAATATTGATTATGGAAATTATTTAGTGGATGAAAGTTAATTGATACACAAGTAGAAGTGTGACAAAGAAATGTTTTCCAATGATGCTAGATTCAAATTATTTACAAATTTAATCCCATTACGTATTGTCATTGCATTATTTTGTACCTCAGGTATGTGTATTCATAACAAAAAAGAGTTTTCAATGTCGTATTTTCAAGTGATGAGATAAATTTTATAAGAGAATGTGTTTACTTGCCTCATGATAAAAGTCTTAATTTTTTTGTCGTGTTCGTTTCATGCCGTGTTGGGTCTCTATCTTGAACCGAAAGAGAATCTCGCACATCTTCAAGAGTACATCACATCAGTCACCACGTAACAGACGCATTGCTTGGTCTCAGTTTTGTAAATGTCTACAACCATTTCTTTAACGAAGTTTTCTTCTGGGAACGAATAATCTCATTTGTAAATAAAGATGTCTGAAAGAGGAATGCGAGGGCGCTCATTTACTTTTAAAAATCAATCATGAAGGCTACAAGATGGTCGCTGCGACAGGATTGATTCACTGCTTCTGCGTGCTCTGCTTGGACTAAGAGGGTACAAAAGAAACTGCGTTTTATGATGAAGATGACCCATTGTTATTGTCTGTTTTGTGCGTCAACAGCAAGAAAGCTGACCAGAATGTTCAAATAAGAAAGAAATGTTACTTGTTTCGATTGCATGCGCAATGAATGTTAATACTCGTAATATCAGAGTATTAATAAATTTGTGTGCATGATGATGGTGGACATTCTTTTGAAGTTAATATTTAATAACCCATTGCTCCAATCGTAATTTTGTTTCACTTAATATTTCTGTCGTGTCAGGGTCACATGGAAACGAATTCAATTACGTGTCCTATGTGGGTCGTGGGCTCGTGGTGATGAGTCATATGAGATCCAGCTGCGTCATTCTCGTCCACTTACATCTGACGTGTTTTTCTTCATACGTTCTACCATTTTAGCTCAACAATTTATCCGTTCCATCATATCACTCATTAACAGCAAGAAATGACGTATTCCTTGCTCCTTCACTCACACCGGTCAATCTCAAAAGAAAAGAAATTATGTGTAGTTTCTCATTTACCTATTAAGAGAAAAAGCAATGAACCATATATATTCTTGCGCCAACTTACCATATAAGAAAATATTCTTCTCCCAAACATAAGAAAATTGATTCTATTACTTACGTATATTACGTAATGAAGATAAATCATCACTTACGATCTTTAAAAGATATTTTGATAGTCTATAAAAAGGTCGTATGTGACAGTTTGTTTATAATTAAGTTGATACTTGTTCACTCAGAATCCTGGTTAGTTGAATGTTTGCTCAATTTTTAACGCTGTAATGTATATCGATTTGACACCACTTAACCTTTACACCTCTATACTTTTACAGAGAACCCAGTCCCATGCTGAACCACGTCTTATGCGCAGTGACGCTTCTCTTGAAGTGAGAAGCAGAGCGGACAGCGCAGACGTGCGTTCGAGCGCAGTGCAGCCGCGTTTGAGACTGACCGGCCTTTCATGTCGTGGGGAAGTGCCGGTGGCCACGATGATTCTCTTTGTAGGGACCTCCGCCTGATTACAAACTGCTATCGGCTGGGGAAAACTACAAACGGCAGATTGTCAATAAACGACAAATATCACCTTTGAAACTTCAATAGACGGAGTCATTAACATGTGCTCCGCGAAATGAAATGTTTTGTGGAATATCTGTAATGCAGAGTTGACACAGCCGCACTGTTGTGGCAAATTGACTCATGTATTCCAATACAAACCTTAGTAAAGGTCTCTCTAATTTCCAGCCCCATTCTCGGCCGCGATTCAGCAAACTTTCCACTTTATCAAGTAGTATGAATAGGTTGCCGAAGTTGAAAGAGAGGGTGAACAAGGTTCCAGTAATTACTTCAATCCTCTGGGATATTGTATAACTCACTCGAATGTAATTCACCGTATAAATTTATATGATGTGTCGTATTTTGAGTTAGAAATAACCATGGATTCAAAACACAATATCCAGTATACTAAATCAAGTATTAAAGCCAGCTCTATTGTGTAATGGTGTTACTAAAAATGATATATTCAATAATAGCGAACAGCTACATCTCTCGCTTTTGTTCTTGCTGCTTCGTTCCTCGTGTGCGTATCTGCGTGAGTGTTGTAAATCACAAAATAATTGAGCGTTTTAGTGCTTTTCCCTTCTCTCGTCTGGTCCATTTCGTTCGCACACTCTCCTTTGTTCAGTTTCTCGTCTTTTCGTTCCTCTTATTCCACGCTCGGAGAATGTGTAAATCCTGACGAAACTACTGGGAATGTATTCCATTTTCTCGAAGCAATTTTCTTTCCTTTTTTTTTCGTCCAAAGTAACTGCGTTTTATTCAAGCTTGAAAATTGTGTAAAAATTTCATGAGTACGGAACAAAAATTTGTGAGATTGGAACGTATTGTTAGAAGGTGATGTCTAGGTATTTTATTTCACTTGTGTTTTCTATGGAAAGTCTTGTCTCATAGCGTTACAAGCGTGGAAGATATGTCAAACCTAACTAGTTCTCATTCGTCTTGCGTCCGGAATGATGTCGGTGAATCAATAATATGTCCACGCCTCTTTGTGTTTGCAAATGGTATGCAATATAAACTATATTTCCATTTATTTATTTACTTAACACATTGGTTCACAAAGTGTGCACCTTGTCAGGGCGCCGTACTTCAGCACATGGAGCCATAAGCTTAAACATAAAATATTTTTTTCCAGCTATAATAGCCTATAACCTTTAGGTATTCTACGGAAAAGTCCAGAAATATTTCAGGATGACCCGAAGTATGAATGTATCTGTGTTTAAATGTTTTGCCATGAGATGAGGTAATGTACACCTATCATATTTTGTCATCTCATTACGGATTCATACTTCATTGAGAAACTAAAAAGTCGGATATTTTGTGTACTTGCATTGATATGATTGTTCTGGCTTTGTGGTAGTACTTTTTCTTATCAAATCCTATTTGTGTGTGAAATCTTGCTATTGCTGAAGGTTCTTCTAGAATACGAGTACGTGGAATTTGCGGCATACAATATGAAGAAACTTTTGGATCAACGTACATTGATCAATATACATCAATATGTAATACCTGACCACATTTGAAGTAAGTACCTGAAGGATCTTGTTGAAGGAAAGTTCTGGGATCGCGTTTCTTCGTTATGTCCTGTCTGCAGCGCCGCACCCTTTTTCGCTTTCCCATGAACCTCTTTAGGTATCAGCGCTGCACGCAGCGGCGATCAAATGAAATCGCTGTCAATGCAATTACGCTTATGATTTTACTCAAAAACACAGAATTATTTTAGTTTTGTGGATTTTTGCGTGTGTGTTTCCAGTTCAGTGTGATTTAATTTGCCTCTATTTCACCAAACTTGGCGTATCAACTTGAATACATATTACAAAATTTGATGTCATTAAAAAAAACACAACAAACAAACGTGTGTCTGCAATTGGTAATTACATACTCCCAAAAATATCTATTCTTATTTTAATAAACGTTTCAAATTTAGACGTATTTTACGTAATCTGTCGGTTTTGTCTAAGTAGATAAGTTTATTAATTAGTGGTTATGAAAATTCATTCTCCAAAGATGTTACTGCTGAATTTCAGAATTTTAGCAGTAAGTGTGGTCCGGGGTTAAGATCTAGTTAATTATGCCGTATTTTAATCAATTCTATTTGACTATTACCTTTATAAAAATCAAGCTTGCAAGGGCGGATCTGTTTATTCATCTCATGACTAACAAACAAAGCCGGTTTAAGTACTTATGATTATAAACGTTATGGAAATACGTCTTTTTTAAACTTTAATGAAAGAAGAGAAATTCTAAGAAATGTTTTTCCGTTTAGTATGCTTACAGGTTAGTTAAAATATGTAAAGCACAAGTTGAAGTATTATTTGCAATTTAAACAAACGATGTCCCGACCAATTATTATTTCTGCACAAAAAATTTTGTTTTTTTTTCAAGCAATCGTCCCCATTGCACGCTGTAAGTAAAATATTGTATAATTTTTCTTTATAGTTCTGTTTGCAATCAAGATTTCTTGCTTGGTCCAATTTTCGCGTTCTCTATCATTTACCATCTTTTCATGTGCCCTTCTTCCATCTCCTTTTGCTGTGTGAGTGCTCGGCTTCTTACCCTTAAAAGTTCATCTCTTTCATCTTCCACCCTTTTCTCGTGGATCGCCATCTAGAAGTTTTTTTCTCACTCGTGTTTCTGTTGGCCAGGAAAAACTTCGATTTCCTCGAATGGTGCCGTAAAGCAGGTTATATAGCTTAGTAGAGCGGAATGACGGTGAGGGCGGGGTTTGTGGGTAAGAGAGCTGCAAGAATTGAACTTGCTACTATAGAGGGAGAGGCGTATAAGGAGAGAGATAAAAACCTCTATAATGGAAGCAAGGGAAAGGAAGCTAAAAAAGAAAGTAATGACTTAGAAGAAGTGATATCTGTAATAGTTTCAACATGTATGAATGTAAAGGATGGTCTGAGTTTAACTTCTAACTTTACTTAATATCCTCGCTTCTCACAATTTTTTCCGTTTCTACAAAAACATCGCCTCTTATTTTTGTGCTTGCGAGAAACTTTTTACGCCTGAAATTCTGTGAAATGAGAAAGCAACCAGCTGGGAAGGTTCCAAGTGTACTTGTAGCCTTATGATGCTACAATGTTTGTAAATTTACTATTTTCGTGGTGAACTGTCGATGTCCTCTTCAGGTTAACAACGTATTGCGATCGGAGTAGTTTTGTAATAAACGGTGATGAAAATGTTCATGGGTGGTTTTCACCCAAATTTCTTGATGGAGGTCCCTCACTATCCCAGTGGGGAAAGCCTGTCCTGAAGATATCCTAGGATTAATTCCGACTTATCTTTTGAAGATCATCTGTCAAGAACATTTACAAGATTTCTCTACTTTGTGTTTACGGAATTAATCAGTGGAATACAGGTTTTAGATGATCTTGACTCAGTTTCTCTGTGAAAGATACTCTATGAACTTACCAAGTTCGTACATTAAAAGATTATCTCTAGATAGTCTGGTCAAGATAGTCTGCAAGATGTCTGCTGTTAGAACTGCTTAGTCGTCATTATATCTTTAGAGGATAGTCTCTATGGTATCTTCTCAGGATATCCTTATTTCGTCCGCGGTGGATTTACTGTGAACATTCATAGTTCATACAGTGAAGATTATCTCGCGATAGTCTGGTCCTGTTAGTCCACAACATGTCCTCGGGTCGTACTTTTCACAGTCCTCACTTCATCTTTTGAAGATAGTCTTTTCGGGATATCCTGTAGATAAACTATTTTGTCCTCTTGGGATTCCGTGTGAACATCCGTTATTCATTATGAAGATAATCTCTCGATGTAGTGAGAACAAGATAGTTCATTACTTCTACGTCAGCATGATCAGTAGTGGCTTAGTATTGCTATTGAATACGCGGGCGCGGGGAGGGGGGGAGCACATTTGTATTTTCGCGTCGGTGCAAACAATCAACAGCGCATTCCTTTCTTTCCAATAAAGTTGAACAATCAGAAACCTACGACCTAATTCAGTAGCATTAACGGAAGTTTCGTTTAAATGTGATGGTTATCCTTTTGTGGTGGGGTCACCACGTGACGATTGCAACAGCAATGAGATTCCCGACAGTATCATATTGCACTGTTGATGGTTCTCGTCGAGCTGCGAGGCGTTAGTCCTTGGCTGTAGTTAAATGCATGTGGCAGCTTGGCGTCCGGTCGCATTAATTTGAGGTGTTCTTTGGTGAGGAGAGGGAAATACTATTTGCACTTGTGTTGAATATTCGTCAAAAATGAAGTTATTTGTGTTAATTACATTCCCGTTAGTTATCTGGATATTTCTCTATTTCCGGTGAGTTGATTTTTTTATTGTAAAACCTAAATGCTACCTACCTAAACTAGCGTATTACCCACCATGTGGTCATACTCAAGTTTTAACGGTTTTAGCTGGGTTTTTTTTAGCAAAAAATTGATTTTCTGTTTGAAATTTGAAGCTGAAATACGTATTAAGTATTGGAACAATCTATTTCTTTTGCCAAAAAAGCAGTTAAAAACTACACGTGACCACATTGAGGATAATCAACGAATTTACTCTCTGAATAATTTACTCCAAGCCTTAAATATTTTTACTTGCATTATTTTTAACTTGCACCATGCACTAGCATGTCAATAGCATCGATACATGAGTAATAATGTTGAAAAATAATTGAACTAAAGAGTTAGCGTCTCTTGTACTTTTCTACGTAGCTTATTCATTGCTATACGTCGATTGTGCATTGGTTATTTCCTGACATGGATACTTATCATAGTTCTTGCTTACTCAATATTTAGCGGCGCAGGAAGTATCTTGACAGACTCAACTCACTTTAGGGAATAAAAATATATTATACCAGGTAGTATAAATTTTGTATACTTCTAAAAATTATTATAATGTAGAAATTAGAAAAAATAATTGAAATAAATTTTAGATGAAAAAGTTAACGACTAATCTGTTTGTCAGTTTGGTAAGCGTCCAAGGATACAGTATATTCATTGAGTTTTTAATTGGTGGTTAATAGTTGGATTTATTCCATTCAGATGTAATATTTATGGAGCGTAGCATTGGCTTTACACAGATGGCATCCACTTTGTGCTGTGGGTTTCACATCTGGAAGGGTGTACACACAAAGCTGCAGAAACTTGCCCTTAAATAACATTACAACAGAAACTTGTTATCAAATAGTTTTATAGTTGTTTTTCTTTTCCAGAATAAATTATTCATTTGTAGCGAGAACGGACAATAGTGTCATCGAAAGACTTAGAGTAGAAGGCTACTCGTTGTTTGACAACATGATACTCGTCTGAAAGCAGGAGATGCAAAACCAATTTTACCCTGGACTGGCTATTTGTAGACATTTCTCAGAAACATAATTTTAAAGTCATTTTGTTTCTTATATAATATTTTGGTATTGTATGTTCTATAATTCTTGATATTTTTAGATAATTCTCCATTGTATTTAAATACATGATAATATATTCCATAATTCGTGTTTTTAAGTGTCTTATTGTTTAATATATGTAACATGCTCTACAATCCTCACAATTTATTTTTCACATCATATATTATACAGTATCTTTCATTTTTTGGTAATCAATGACTTTTTTTTTAGTTTTATATCTTATAATAATTCTGATAATCTTATAATAATTTGATCTTATAATAAATGTGATAAGTACATAATTGTTTTTTGTAACTTCTTTGACTTGTGTAGAATGTGAATCAGTTGTATGAACTCGAAATGATCTCGTCAATATATAAATAGGACCTTGTAGAGATGATCTTTAAGGTCATATCCATAGTATGAAAGAGAGATGATCTAGTCAAGATGTACATAGGACATTTTAAAGATGATCTGAAGAGATATCTTTTATGTATTAACTTGAGACGATCTCATTAAGATATACTAAGGACATGCTTAATACTATCTTTAGAAGGGTCTTCAAGAGAGTCGATGTGCGCCATTTTGATAACCTCAGGATAATCTCATAAGATATCCTAGGGATTATCTTTCAAAAACATCTTCAGGATAAACTGAGGACAAAGTTTTCCGCAATGGGATAGAACGTGTGCTAAGAAAATGTCTTGCTTAACGCTCAAAAACCTGCTATCACCTTTTTTGCGTCAATGTGCACTTAATGGACCGTCCTTGAACCAAATATGATTACATATTCGTTCCAAGTACATTTGAGCATGTTCAAACAATTTTTTTCGTATGTACTAGTACTACTTACGAAGTTGTCATGCAGAAAAGCGTTATCGATTCTGAAACATAATTTACGAAATAAAGAAAATACTGAAAGAGTGTATGGATAACACGAAGATGGAATGAGAAAATTTTATCCTTTGAATATTATGTTTTAAAGAAGAGATTTTATTAATTTATGTTATTACTATTTTCTTGCATTTTTTTACTATAAATGTCTTGTCTTTGTAATAAGTTACTTCAAAATTTGGAACACGTGTTCTCCAGGATTGGTCCCTCTGGACTTCCAAACAATTTTTTCGAATTCGAATTAAATTTTTCTTTATTTCCTTTGAAGTTTTTTTATTAGTCCGCGGAGACGAGGCCGAAAGGGGTGAATCTAATTCCACAATATATTCATTCACGTCACTTCCTCCGTGCGACGAAAAGGATGTTGCTACTAATACCATATTTTCAATGGTTTCAAGCATTTTTTGTACGCTAAAAATTTAAAAAGATGTCTAGTATGGATAAATTTCAAAGAATTTTAAATATAACCAGGGGATTGTTTTCGTTTGTAAAATCCGTTCATTTTTTCTTGTATTCGTACCACTTGTACATAAACAGCTGTTAAGCCGGCGTTGCGCGGGATTTTTCTTCGACCAATCTTCAAATTTAATCATGAAAAAATAAAATCTATCTATATTGTAGAATCAAAATACATTTATTTACTGTTTTTTTTAAACATACGTACATCATCTTAATTTTACAAATACTTAAAAATACAAATTTAATACAAGACTTGAAATTTTATACACCGTATTGAGTTTCACCTTCATCAGAAAGAATAAATAACCTTCAAGCAACGTGAAGTCTGTGAGAAACAAATAAATCGAAACGTCACCTATTAGCCTAGCTCACCACTTCACCGTTAGTTACGTGTAATAAACACCCATATGTGCTCAAACCATATGGCATCATGCCACTGTTTATCTGAAAAGTTCCGAAATCTATGAATAAAACCCGTCTTTTTTTATTACATATTTTTTCATGACCTTCCCACTCCACTCATAGGATTTCTAGAGATGCCCCCTAACCCCAATGCTGGTCTTACTCTGACATAACATCGGAATTATCTTGACTCATCTCAGCATCTCAGGTACAAAGAACCTACTCGCCGGAGCCACGCAAGTCGGATTTTCGCTTCCGAGGCTAGACACAACGGCGGCTGGGGGCTGCACCATTTCATTAACACGCTTTGACAAAACAAGGAATCCATTAAATTTGACGATGATTGATTTTTTTTTCTCTTAAATTACTCTCTATAGTTAAGTATTTTAACACTTCCATTTTTAATCATTCTTTTTCGATAATTCGTGTTAACCTTTGTAGATCTCATTGAGGCGATCAGTATTGTCACACATAGTTGTCACCGATTATTAACCGTTGAGGCAGTGTAAGAAATTATAGCGATTTTTTTCCAATTTCATCGACATTTGTCGTGAAAATCATTTTCTATCTTTCTTTCCACACATTTTGAAAATAAAAGTTAACCGAAGTCCATTCTGTACAACTAAACTATCTCCTTGCCAAATTTCATCACGATAGATTGAGTGATCAAGTAGCAAACAAGACACACTATCGCATTTATGTGTTATGGAATATGGATGGATGACAACGTACACAAAATATATTGAATTTAATATAATGAAATATTTTACTGGAACTTATCCTTTTAATTATCTTGTAATGATTTTCGTTACTACCCTGATTTCATTATTTTATTGTTTATGGGTGTTTCCGGGCTGACGATGCTGATAATGTCTACGTAACGGCTTTTGCTTGCTTTGAAGAAAGCACTGTAGAAGACTTTTCCATTATTTTAACAGTAGTTCTTACGGTAATCAAAATGTACACAGAGCGTATTTCTTTATCGATTTTCTCTATGACGCAAGTTGCATGACGTATCTGGTCAACAGAGGAATGCGTCTTTCTGAAACTACGTAATGTGGGATCAGGTTTCTTTCTTTTTACCAGGCTATTCGTTTTTAAACACCTTATATACGAGTAAGACAGATGAGTTGATATTTCTTTTCCGTCAACTTTCAGGATTGTTATATCTCTTACTACTATCAATTGATGTGAAACATATTTGTCACATTATCCAAGTGTTCTGACAATTGTCATCTTTGGTAGGTCTTTTAGTTCAGTGGTCTTAGTAGAGTGTCTACATGAGTCTTGACTCAGGTATCCGATTACACTTGACATTATTCAATAGTCACATTATTATGTAGGTCAGAAAAATAACAATGAACAATTATTATAAACTCATCATTAATTTATAATTCCATGCAAAATGACATGAAACTTAAAGTCCGGCAAAATGAACTATTAAAACAAGGAATTTTGTCTAGTTTCGTAAATCCTTCACACTCTTCGTGCACATATCGGTGACATTTGTTACATAGTCTCATATCTATTACATGGTCAGTTTTACAGAGATACCATTTCCAACTTTCTGAAGTCTTGTTCTAACGGTTTGATTATTCCACGTAGTCCCTGGTTGTAGTTTTTTATCCTTTCCTGCTCAATGTTCTCGTTATTTTATTTTTGCTATTTACTTCACTATGTCCATCTTTGGGATCAGTTCATTAACTGTGGTTTGGCATTTNGGTTGTAGTTTTTTTATCCTTTTCTGCTCAATGTTCTCGTTATTTTATTTTTGCTATTTACTTCACTATGTCCATCTTTGGGATCAGTTCATTAACTGTGGTTTGGCATTTATTCAACCTCTCAACTTTTTAATCAGTGAGTTAAATTTCAGTAATTAAAGATGTGATGAACGATGGAAAACCGCTCTTTAGAATTATACGTAACATTTATGAATTACTCCTCAGTTATTTTAATCGACAAAGAATTTCTAATCACCGAAATATTATTGTGCCACACCACGAAATTAATTCTTACGAATAGTTCTTACGAAATTAATGCATACGAATTGTAATAAATTCCCCAACATAAGTATCGAGGAAGGAAAAGACAGGAAAAAAGTGGAAGTAAAGAAATAAAGAGAGAAAAAGGACTAAATTAATATGTGGAAGAATGTAAGATGCTCAATTATATGCAGTATTACGTTTCATTCTGTAATACATTCAGGAAAATTTCTCTCATATTGAAAAACTATTAAACATTACCATAATAGAAATTCGACGATTTTTCTGATAATCTTATATAATCTGTATGAATACAACAAAATAATATTTATGTGTCTAAATGAGAGTGATATGTTCTTTTTTAATTTCTTTTAGCCTGTTTTTTTCATTATTTTTGATGGAAACTAAAAACAAATTAGGTATGTTATTGTGTATGAGTAAATTGTTTGATATATTGTAGGAAGACAACCGAAGCGTTGTATCCAGGATCAATACATTTTACGCACTTGTATAAGGGTTGTTCAAATGAAAAGGTACAATACGTCGTAACTACCAAACCAGTTGAAATTTGAATATACTGTTTTGGGATAACGAAGCGAGACATCTAGGAAAGCGAATGTAGGGTCCGAGTGGTTGTGTGCATTTTCGGGCACCCGCTCATAACGCTGGAGAGAAGCAGGCAGTTGTGTGTTCTGTCCAATTAACACGGTAGTACGTGTGAGAACATACTGATCGAATTCCTCGACCACAGAAGAACCATTATCAGTGACGTGTACAGTGAGACACTTCGTAGCCTACGCAAGTCCATCAAGAGCAAACGACCTGGGCTATCCACGAAGGGAGTGATCTGCTCCACGATAATGCGCGTCCATACGTCTCCGGGGTCACATAAAGTGTACAGACCAAGTTTGAACATCCACCCTACAGCCCGGACTTGTCACCCTGTGACTTCCACGTGTTATCCGCTAAAAAACATATTTAAGGGAAGCGCTTCAACTGGGACGACGAACTCAAGGACACAGTGGAGGACTGACTCTTGTCACAGCCACAGGAATTATGGGAACAGAATCCTTCGGCTCGTGAAACAGTGGGATAGTTGTGCTCAGGCCTCTGGTGATTACTTTTGAATAAAGACTCCAATTAGTGAATATGTGTTGATATTAGAGTTTACATATACTGTTATTGTTTCACATAAGAAAGTTTTTAGTGAGCTTCCTATAAAGCACGAATTCCGTACACCAATAAAAAATTATATAAAATCGAATATCACTTGAAACTGCGATAAACACACCAAAATTGATGCTCATGTCCTTTGATTTCTTGATAAGAATATTTATAAATCACTCTTAAATATCGCTCTTACGAAATTCCGGTAGACATGATAACCTTGTTCTATGACACAACAAAATTGATTTTATAGTAAAAAGCATTTTTCTTGTTTATAGTAAATAGTTTAACTTGTTTTATATTTCCTATGACGGGGTTGTGAGATTACAAACCATGATATGATATTTACATTTACGGCACAATAATTTTATTGTCGTTAAAAAATTTAAATATGTTATTTGTTGTAAAATTCCGAAATATGTATGATGAAAATTTACAAAATATTGCTTTAAATGCAGCGTAACAAAACATTTTTCCTCGTAGCGATTTAATAGGAGCATGTTGGCCAGTACTGGTCTTCTATTGGTCTGAAGTATATAGAAGCATTTCAAGTTTGCATACGAATGGCGAAACGTAAGTGGGGTACTTTTTCCCTTTCCCAGCGCTACGGTGATACAAACCTGACTGCTCCAAACCGAAGCGCGCGGAACTTTGGTTTTGAAGGGCCCTTTTAAAATATGTCCTGTACAGTTCACTGTTACATCAGGGCTAATGTAACTATGAACGAACAATCAGTCCCCCAAAAATCATCTTAAGTCACGGAACAGACAAATCGAGCTTGAGAACACGGTCTGTCCCTTTTCTCAAAGCGATTTAGTTAAATATTTGTTCAAGATAACGGAATGAACTTAATATTTCATTTGAATTGAGTTACCTAACTTATATCAAGCCTAAGTAATAAACAAAAAATTTCTCGTTCTAAAATGTGCTTTATAATGTGCACTCTCCGTCGAACTGAGCAGGTGTACCCAAGTATAAATGTACAGGAGATAAGTTATGTGGAGGAACCTGAGCTAGGTGCGCAGTAGCCTTATTAGATTGTGCGCATGTGCGAACAGCTACCCCTAACTCACAACCGTCACAGTTCATTTAGAAATAGGGTGGAGAGGGGAAGGGATTGTCCCCTCTACTGTCAACAATCTGCGCGAAGAGTATCATCACTAATCTCGCCTTTAGTTTCTCCTTTCAAAGTGAGTCCCACATAATAAAATCAAAGCAAAATTGAAGCGCGGGCAGATGCCTCCCAATGTGCGGGACTGGCACTGGGGCAATTCAAAAGTGTGAGAGTAGGTGTCGCCGATGGATGAGTCCTTGATTAATGATTGTTATTATTTTTGTTCATTAAATTGTTGTCTCTTTGTCTTTCAATTCAAAATTAAATTTATGTAGTGGTGTAGGTAGCTTATTTACCAGGGTACATTTATTTCTGGATGTCTCTTGATTATAGAACGTGTGATTGAATACTAAAGTGTACTTGACTCCCAGCCTCAAATTCTTCAACATTTCCTTTAAGATAATGAAAGTGAAATTTTCACCAATACCAATGTCTTGATGCGAAATTTCACCTATGTTTTTGTCAATAGAATATATATTCAGTTCGTAAAATACTGTTTGCAAATAATTGATTGGATTTTAATTGAATTCTACGTTTACCCTTCAGTCTGAGTTATTTTTAAATTTCGAATGCGTTGTATCAGTATCAGATGGCAAAATAATTAATGGTTACTTCCCCCTTTTCCTTCGTCCTTTTGATATATGGAATCGACTGGATGCGATATCTTAGACTACATTTACGTCTTCTAACCTTTCTGATATCCAATTCATATTTCGCATGTTTGTGTGCAATATGTGCTATAGGGATGAAGGGGTGCTAGAAATATTGTATAATAGATGAATGTCAGTGTCGTCCAACTCTTGAACTTTTTTCAGAAGGGACTCTTCGTTGTCTTCTTCAATAATATGATTTATGTAAAAAATATAAGGTCAATAATTATTTCTGACAAATATTATTACAATTTTGTCTTCCATGTATGTAAGTGTTGTCCATATGTGCAAGGGGAAGGGGTGGCTTTTGAAATTTGTTTGGAATTTAGTCTAGAAAAAATGATGGTATTTTTGTTGTTGTTTATGTCACTCGGTTTTTGTCATGACGCATAATTGTGTTTATTCGTGTTGAAACCGGCGAGTATGTTACTCGTAAAATGTAGATTTGGACAACCCTTGAATTAATACCTCAATTTGATATCGATTCATGGGGGATGAACACAATTCAATCAGTGACTGACGATGCAACCGATGCGCTGTTGCCACATTCATTTTTTTCAGGACGGAAGTTAAACTTCCTGGGCTTATAATTTTGTGTGCAGCGCAGAACATAATGTCCTAAACGATGAATGAAGGCAGATTCTTAAAGAAAATTTCGATAAATTATTTCCTTAGTTATTTTAAAGATTTTGGATAATTACCAGAAGTGTTTTTGTATCGTTAAATGTCACATATTAGATCACATATTTGGAAATTCTCCTTTTGTGAGGTGTACTAGATGAACAAGAGGAGATTTGCGAAATAAGGGTCATGTGCAGACAGCGATTCGTTATTGGGATGATGATGCTATCGTGTCAGAATTGCTTCTGGAGTAGAGGGCTTCTTACAGCATTCACTGCTCAGGGGACAGCGTAGAGGCTCCTGCTTGCCTTGGTCGTTGCACACGACCACCGTCTGACGGCCTGTTAATGACGGGGATGAGAAGAATGACATGTGAAAGAGGTGAATGATAATGAGTGAATGTTGTGGTGGAATGAGTGGTAGAGGAAACGGGAATACCCCGAGAAAACCTGTCGCCAACCCACTTCGTCCACCACCGTGAATTCTACTTGGATCAGACAGGGTTTGAACCAGCGTCACCAGAGGTAGAAGGCAAGTACACTATGTACCACGCCAGGGGTTGCACATGTTATTGAGATTATGGTCTGAGACACTCTCTCTGGAAGAATCCAGGAAACCATGGAAGTGTACGCCGGTTCTTGGTTTCGATATCAGAGACATATCTCCTCGGCAAGAATTCGATTGGCGATTTACTGCGTATATATATTTTTGAGAACTAACGACTCTGTCACTACAGTTGAGTGTGGTGAGGGAGAAAGAAAATACTGAGCCTGATATACACTAATTTTTCTGCTTCAATCCGTTGTATCATGCGGATTCCGTTAGAGAAAGCTTCTATGCAAGCTTTTTAATCTTTTTTTAATTTAGTAAATAGGCAGAAAGGTACAAAAACGATTATTTTACTCTACCAGCTACAAATCACATCGCAATAACTGCGTATAAAAATGTACAATTAAACACCATTTGCAGCATAATAAACATAGCTGGCATAATTTTGCATTTTAAAAAAATCCTATTTTCGGGAATTTTACGAAACATCAGTTCAAATTGACTATCGCTGACAGAAGTATCGATCTCCTCGAGGAAAACCTTCCACTTCTAGTTTATTAACATAGCATTGGAAGTGTGTATTATTTTGAGCGGGGAACGGTACCCTAACACTCTTTATTTGTTTTAAATTTTACCTTTATTAATAAAGATAAGTAGGCATAACTTGTAATGAAAAATAACATATAATCAAATAATTTATTTTTATTACTTTGAAGTTAATACTTCCTTATTTTCCATCATTTATTTTATCAAGCGTAAAAGTGCCTTTCTTAACTTTACTTAAATGTTACTTATTCATGACATTTTGCAGAATATTACTATAAAAAGTTTTTGATTGTGCGATGATACGAATGGCGTTCAATAAGTAATGCAACACTTTTTTTCTTTAAGCAGGATGGATTTATTCAGGATTTAAGTTCATATTGTTTCCCAAGTTTTTGGGTATAAAACCCTAATTTTCGTCCAATTATATGGTCTTACACACACACACACACACACACACAAAGAAGTTGGATAACTGTGACAGCTCACGACGCGTACGCGTTTACGCGTTGGCTGACTAGCGGACAGACAGCACCATTAGCTGCCACAGCTGTAGCTGTCCTAAAAGATTTTTCGGCTGATCGACACCAATTTTCTATCACTGCGAAAGCTAACGCTGTTTTGTCTGGGAGGAAGTAAGTTACAACAGTTATAACTTTGTCGTGAAGACACGACTTTAGCACGGCGATCCGCTACCCAAGTTGGCTGCGCCGTGCAAACCGACACGGTCCAGCCCTAGGGTGGCGCGCGCGGTGCAAACGCACCCTTCAGATGCCGGAGTGCAGCGCCTGTCGCCTTACGGGTCAGACGTGCTCTCCGGACACCCCCTGCCACCCAGCGGGCGCAACGTTCCAACGATTGTTTGTAAATGACATGTTGTCGATTGCATAGATTACGATTAATTACATGATTATAAGGTTGTTTCTTTGTGGTACTCACCAACCATGTTTTCTTGGTGAAAAAATCTACTTAAAATTGTGGGTATTATTCTATGGTATGGAAATACTACGAAAGATTTTCTATGTATCTGAGATTGAGATTTTTGTGTATTAGATGAATGGTGTTTCTCATTGGTAAGGCAGTGTATTGCATGACTCTTGGCATATTTTATTATAAACCTTTTTTGGATAATAATTAGCTAGTAAGATTGTTGTTACAGATTCTGTGTTATAATGTATGCAATTATCAGACAGCAGTATTGCTTTTTCATTGCATTCTTTTGCACAAAAGGATTATCCGAAAAATAATTTAATATTCGTTCTGAATATTTTTTTTTATGATACCAATAAACAGCAATTTATTATTTCCACGCGATATTGAGACAAATAAAAATTCCAATTTTCCTTCGGTTTCTTTCTCCAACGTAAATTTCAACTGTGGATGATATCCATTAAAATAATTTATCATTAATTATATTTTATCTGTTGATATTATGCAAAAGAAAGTCGTTGACATAAAAATGTCGTTTACAAACTTGTTTGTAAAATTTGTCCCGTTTGCTATATCGGACAGACAAAACGTAAATTACAGAGGCGAATTAAAAAAACATCAGCGTAAAATAAACACACTACAACATATTATTTCATTACACCGTTTAAATTTGGATCTTTCAACAGATTGGGAAAATGATTTAATTTTAGATCGGGAGCCAAATTCTTATAAACGTATGATTTCAGAAATGTTACACACAAAGTTTACGAAAAACACATTGAATTTACAAACTGACACTGACAACTTATCCAAAATTTATAGTTACAATTATTTTCTGCTTTGATTTTATGTTTTTTCAAATAATTTATTTTACTACGTCATTGTTGTATATGTATATGTGGTTAATTTGTTTTCTACTTGCAACCAAAATAAATGAAACAAATTTGTTTGTATGTTCAAACACTTACGTTCACGTGACGATGGCAGCAATCTACTGCTGAAAAGTTGTGGCTTATAATAAATAAGTCTACAAAAAAGGTTGGTTAATAATATCTATTTAATTATGATTGTAGACGTGAATTACATCAATACTGATAGCAATAGACCAAATATTGTGGATATAATTTTTCCAGAAGAGTACAAGAGGAATACAGCGAGGAATATTATCATGATGTAAAAATTGGATGAAATTATCTTACAAAACGATTTCTGTGGAAATTGAACTTCTTGAGAAACGCCGTCGTAATGATATAAACACCTGAGCATGTAAATAATCTCAGAATATGTTTAAATAATATAAATCTTCATAATGTATTAATGAAGAGGAAATTTAAAAGATGGTCAATAAGCTTCATAGAAAGGTTTTAAATATTGAAATCAGGGACGAGTATTTCATCATTAACAATATTCCTCGGCAATTAATCAATATTGAAGATTACTTAACTAAAACATTAGTTTTTTGAACTAAAATTGGCTGAGAAAAAAAATCTGTTGCATTTCTTATTGAACGCCCCTCGTATTACGTAATATATTAAATGGAGTTAAAATAAATACTACGTTAGTCAATTTCTGAAACGAATAACTTAAATAGAAGCTGATTTGAAGCGCTTTGCCTCTTATGTTATCTGTGAAGATTAAAGCACTAATATGGAAAAATACTGTATAAAATTAAGAAAGCGACAAATATGTATAATTTAACACTAATATCCATAAATATGCCTAATTGCATATTTTTTAATTTATGCATAATATATGTTTAATTTAAGAAGACCTGAAGCATAAACAACGCACATTTGTGCTATCTTTATTGCAACATAAGTGCGTAATTACCTCTTTAATTGCATAAGTTTGAGATAAAAATCTCCTCCTCTTAATGATACCTCTAGTAATCGCTCTTTATTCGGTAGACAATCGCAGGTTAATATGCAAGGAAAAGTTGGTTTATTTTGTTTTTCGTATGCGTGTGTGAAAATCTTACAATGTTTTTTGGGTGGAACATGATTTGCAATTACTTAAATTACATTTTGAAAACAAGAAAAAACTTTTCATACTAATATTTTGCTAGAACTTAGAGTTGTATAATTAAATGCTTTACATTAATTTTTTTTTTTTTTTTTTACGGACCTTATCTTGTTTCCTTATCCAGTTAGACGTGCATACCCAAGATTGTTCCTCGTTGTATATATTAGTATACGTGCTCACTGTGTATTCATTGATTAACGACGTGAAAGAATGAGCAATGCGTTTGGAACGCGATGGTGATCACGTCATCTCCCTTTTTAAGAGGAGACCGAATGTGCGATGACCATTTCGTCTCCCTATCAGAACCATGCATTGATTCTAAGTTGAGGAGAATATTTAAAAAAACCGAGGGTATGTATTGAACGGTATTTCCAACTTCTACATCTAAAATTGCATGTCACCTTTTCAATGTCAACATGTTTGTTCTGTAGTTATTATAAATATATTTATTTTTTGTTAATGACCTTATCATGTATGAATGTATGATATTTCTCAATTTTCAACTCTAGTTCAAAATAGATGAAAAAAACAAATATTACTCTGTGTACTATTTCGAGACAGTCATTTTCGTTTCTATTATAAATAATATTAAAAGTGTGAGAACAGTATTTTGAAGTATTTTCGTTTATTATTCACTTATTGGGATCTTTTGTCAAGGACCTGCTGATAGATATACTACTGACTCATGTCCTCGAACACGTGTTTGTGTTATTTAATAGCATGAAAATAAGATATAAATATATTTCATGTAAGATTTCTCCGGATAAGCACCTTGATACAGTGCTTATACAGCTATTGCAATGTGCCAATCAAATTATAAACATTTATCAAGATTATTTGTGTAACATTTTATTTACTATACATGACACATATTTGTTAAAATTTATTTATCTTTTATAAGAATATGTCGTTGTGTATCTGGGGGTTCAAAGTTGACTTTTAATGTAGGCCAAAAGAAAAATCGCAGAAATACGAAAATCTTTCCTTCCAGTTGAATTTTAAAGATATAATTTTTATAGTCGTTTGCAAACATTGAGACTTTTGAATCCTATAAATATGAAATTTTTATTAGGTCCCCTAACAATCATATGCCTTCAAGAAAGTAGAAAATTGAAGAAAATTTATTTTTTGAGGTCGTCTCATGGAAAGGAGTCATGTCTCAAGGATGAAACTATAGGACTATTTTATGTAAACACATGTGTGCGCGCAAAACTATTTAGGTCCAATCGTGAAATGTTAAAGATTACGTAAATGCTTACAGAAGCCAAAAGTGGTGCGCGCGGTAATGGCCGTCATTTTTAGCAAACATTTTATTTTTTTAATTATCTTTTTTAGCTCTTCTATTATACAAGAAACAAACTAGCAAACAAATCTTTATGAAAGGGTGAGGCGACACTTTATTTTCTTTATGGATCACTGAAATGGATTCCCTTATTTGAGAAGATACTGATAGTGAAGTTATAAGGCAATGCGTAAGGAAAAGGAAAAGTGAAGGTAAGCGAGGTTCTGTAATGTGAGTTGAGAGTCTGCGTCAACCGTCGTAAAATGTACCATTCATAATTGTTAAAAGTAGTTTAATATTTTAGTCGTTTCACGGTTGCGTGTTTTTATAGGTAATATTTGTTTAATCATATATTTAACAAGTTTTAAATTCAGTGCTATATATTGATGTAATATGAATTTTTCTGTATTTTATTGTATTTTCTTATATTCTGCCACAGGGTACGAGCCGCCCTTTGCAGTTAATAAATATTATTACTTTCTTTTTTTTTGTTTTCGAACAACGATGTTAAGATTTTGGCAAGCTACTCTTTTCCAGATATCAATCAGCATTCTAAGGAACAGAGTCGGTAATGTTGGTGGTTTCTTATCTCACCTTGCATGAGGTGTTTGTCGCACCTCGTAATGCAATTTCTTGCACTTCCCATTCTTTTAGCCCCCATGGGAGTTGTGCCAGTTTTAGAACCTAATGACCTTGGGATTGTCCCAAGGGAGCCAACAAAGATTGGTTCTATTCCAGTTTTAATATTTCACATTCGACAAATTTCAATTGACACATTCTTATAATTTAATTTCACAACCAAGATTTCATCACATGCGATACTAACATTAGTAATGTCGTAACCCCTTTTCGCTAAATCTATTATTATAATATCTGTTTTTTGGACAGGAACAATTTTATCTGTACGTATATGTTAGTCATACAATAACGTAATAACAATCCACATGTGCATGTGGATGTATATGAACACTGTATTATGTCGTTGTAGGTACTCGTGCTAGTTTAGCTCTGGATTACGTGTTAAATTGCTCCTGATTGTACTTGATAAACGCGACATTTATCATCTTGGATGATCTTAAGAATTAGTTTCTCATATTGTCAGGGCTGATCCTGAGCCGCCTCAGCCTCCTTTTCTGACTTCATGTGTCTTTCACCAGCCACATATTTGTACTCTTGCCATCGACTTCCAGGTTTTGAATTCTTTTTACGTATTGACCAAATTTCTTTTCATGCCACATTTCACTTAGTTCTTTTCGAGATACAGCTTTACTCTTGTACTTTTCCAACAATTCCACTCTGTGGCTTCAACTTTATATATTTCTTGCATGGTTCACAATCCCGCAGTTGCTATTCTTTTCACATTTGCTTAGAAACTTCTTCATTAAGTGATGACTGACGACATATTTAGTCAAATTAGTATCCGAGTTCCTGTATACACTTTCCATTTGCCTTAATCCTCTTCTACCTTCCTTGGTCTTTGGACATGAGCCATAGGATGCTTCGTATGGTACTGTGTGAACATTTTTCGAACTGATACATGATAAAAGCGTTGCATTCATATGATATTTACAGTTATGACTAAACATAAAAGATTTTTGTTTATCATAGAAATACAGCCTCAGGCTATAAATTTGTTTGTTGTGGAGACGTGGTGGATTAATTATCCGTAATCCTCCATATGATGAAGGAAGTGTGATCAATTCTGTTGCAACTTTGGGATGTTTTTACGATTGTCTGTTAGTTGTGTTCTTACCCATTTCTGCCCAATGTCGCCGTTTGTTTAAAAAATTCTTCGAGATAAATTTTATAGAAGGGCTACTGCATTATTATTTTATGTTATTTGATACCTTCTGCGAACTTGGACAACGAATTCGGCACATTTCGAACTCTCGTGTATTCACAGTGATTGAGGTTATGTTTACAGTTTTTGGTGCATCATGTCGTTGCAAAAGAGGTCAATATTTTACAACCTTTATTAAGTATTTTAAGATATAACATTATGTAAAATATGAAAGATTTTTCTAAGATAGTGACAATTAGTTAGTATATTTTAGTTTTTTTTCATAGTGTTAAATGTTTTATTGTTAACGTCGACATATGTCGACAGTTGGCATGAATGGTAGGGGGTCGTGGAAATTCTCATTGTCGTCGTATGACGAAGTGGGTATGAAAGGGAGGACGATAAATAAGCTGGTTTATTCCTTTTATTACTTTAACAGTGGCAGACATCGCAAATTTTCTGAAGAGGTCGATGATATAACTGACCCTACGTTCTTTATAGACCCTCCGGAGAACACTACCGTGAGTCATGGTAATTCTTTCGAAGATGATCCAACCGGTGATGTAAATCATTTATCGGATAGTCAACTGAGAGTTACTGGGAAGCTAGTTGCTTGGAAAATAACAAAAGATGGTTTGACTGAAATAGAAACAATCAATGATATTGAAGACGAATCCGAAGCTTTTGTTTTCTGAAGAGGAGGATTTCGATTGCTACGAGAATCGTGAAGAGAGTGAGAATATAAACAACAGGAGTTTTTTGTATTTATTTTATTTATTTATTTTCAGGTTTTAGATTTTAACACATTAATTTATATTTATAAATAAATCTTATTATTTATCTTTCTTGCTACAAAGTCATTGCTTGAGTACTGCGTCTTAATGTTCTTATTTCTTCACATCTTTGGTCTTTTCTCATGGGAGATATGGGTTCCTACCCCTTCCACAGGGGGCATCTACTATCATGTCATTTCGTCCATAGTCCTTACTCGTTACTTACTTGTCTGCCTCATAATCGTAATTATCTCATTTTTCTGCGTGTCTCACTGTTCCTTCTCTATTGCCTTTCTTCTTTTTCAATTCATTTCGTGCATGTATCAATTTTTCCCGTGCCTGTTTTTTTGTAGGGCTCACCAACGTCAAAGTCAAAACTGCCCTGGCAGGTGGGGGAAAATTACAGTTTCTCACCATAGGGAATAGCAGACATGACTCTTCCCCATGTGTAGGACTCGCCGAATAACTCGACCATACTCACAAAAAAACCCTCTTGAATTTACCATAAACAATACTTTTCTTGTAAACTTTCCACCATTCCCACAAACTCCGTCACCGCTGCATCCGTCCCTTTCCCTTCCTGGAAACCATACTGCTTTTTACTTAATCTTTTATTCTCTTTAAAGATATTTCATTATCTTTTCTCCTACCCATTTATCAAATATTTTACCATATGACGGCACTAATGAAATTGGTCTGTATGAGCGAGGATTTATTTTATCTATTTTCTCTTTCTTAAGAAACAATTTTACCTCATCTGTCTTCGGGGAAAGTACACCTGTTTACATTGCTAACAATACATCTTTAATGCCACTGCGACTTTTCTTGACCAATTCGTGTGTTATCCCATCAAAACCAGTCGCTTTTTTCACTCCTTAACTATGTACTGTAATTCCTAGATCCCTTTTTTGTTATTTCTTTTACCTCTGCTACTTCCTGATCAGTATAATCTTGGAAGTTGTCCTTACTCGCATCTGGAAACAACGTCGTTAGCATTTTCCCCCCATTCCATGCCACGTACTTCTTCTACATTTACACCTAAGCAGAAGGTTTTTGTAGACCAAGTGAGGGGTGAAGAAAATAGTTTTGTGGAGAAAATCAAACTCACATGGGAGTTGACCACGGGAGAAAGCTAAAGAATTGGAGAAAATCTGAAAACGAGAATATACAAGTTTACCGGGGAGACGGTGACATTCCAAAGGAAGTTCGCCGTGTTCTTTGTAGGTTGGATGGACGTTGGGTCCAATACTTCCCAGGTGGTATATATTTATCTCGGGGAGTTGATGGTGTCGATAGATAAATATATGGATGGTACTGAGAAAAACAGCTCATACACGGAAAACCTACCCGTTTTGCCTACAAAATCTAGATTATCGCTATGCAGTTAGGTTACACTGCGCAGGTAGAGCCTTACCAGGGCAAAGACACTATAACTACCAACCGGGACATAGCGTCGGGGACTTAGTCGTGATAGACTTAGTGACTGAGCTTCCAAGAGATAAAAAAATATAATTTATTTTTCGTTAGTTACTTCACCTCATTTAGTTTGTAAGGAGATCGGAAAAGACTAGGAGAGTAAGAGCTGACAGGGTTGAGAAAGCTCCCTTACGGGGTGCTAAAGAAATAAAAAAAGGAGTTAGAGGGGCATTCCATCAACTGATAGGCAATGCCACTTACATTACATTAGTTAGATACAAAGACAACAACGTGATCAAGATGGCATCCACGGTAGCTAGTGTTTATCCTGTATGCAAGGCAAAACACTGGTCAAGTAGCGGTAGAAAACGCATTCTTGGTTCTCAACCATCCTGTGTTGCTTTGTACAACTGTTACACCACACCACAATCCCAGATGCAGTGTGGGTTTTTTGGGTAGAAGCGGGATTCAACCATAAATACCACAACCCTTATGGTAGAGATCGCTGCCAGTAGCTCAGTTTCCCGAGCAATTAAACACGTGTAGTAACAATAATCAATGATTTAATTTCAATTAAATAGAGATCTGAATATTTACAAACGTAGACAAACTCTCAAAATCGTCAATACATATATAAATCTGTTATTACACAAGTAATGCTTTCAGAAAGCATTAATTACACATAAATAAATTGAGTTGAAGACAACAAATTCGGAAAACCTTTCTAGGTTACCTGAATCTTCAAAATTACAAGTTGCTTTTCCCGAATAGCTAACTGATACAAGTTACGTCACTCGCAACTACTAGTAAATGAATTTAAATTACTGCAGTGATTCTTAAGCGGTCTGGCGACCAATACTAGCCAGGTCACATCTCAGTAACCCGCGAACTTCCAATCATTCAGCAAAAGTTCTCGAGGATCTTCAATCCTCCCAATATATATGGAGCGGAGATCACGTGACCAAGCCTTCGTTGCCACAATGAGCACTCCAAATCATCTTGGTCACCCCTCAGCTTCTGAGAACACTATGTCTTTACCGATATGACGAGCGGCCGACGACATCTGCCAGCCGGCCGACGAGCGGCCGACGACACCTTCTCGGCATGGCCATTATTTCAGCATCCGGTGGAAGTATTCCATTTATAACATATTAACATTCTTTCTTTAGGGATTTTTGCGGCCTCGCCTCGATTCGCATGGCGAACAAGTCCTTCTCACAGAAATAGCATAATACAGCTATTCCATAAGGTGCCTCGCCCCGGTTAGATATGACGAACAAATGTACCTTCCCAGAAATATTATAAGACAAAGGACAGGCAAGCACTGCTCACACCCTTCGGCCGGCATTCTTCGAGCGCATTGCTACCCTCCTTCCCGGAAAAGCAGAGGGATGGTCCACACAATGAATGGAAAGGCTTAGTGGTGGTCACTTTTCCTAATCAGCGGCATCCGGCTTCGCTTCTCAATGACGCTCCCACTTCAGCGAAGGCTTAAAAATAACATTTCACAAACGGGTAGAATGTCTTGGTTGTGATGTTACAACAACATAAATGTGGATGGAGTTTCTTGCTTATATGAGAAAATAGCATTATAACGAATCAGAAATGGTACTGGCCAACAAAAGTTTCATCCAGTGTTGCCTGAGATACTCTATGATAGCAGGGTTCATAATTTGGAGACAGGTCTTAAACAAGTTCGCTGAGTGCGACGAGGGAAAGCAATGCGCAAGTAATGTAAGATTGGTCAAGTTGGATACCACATTCTATGCACGTAAGCAGTATAAATATTTTAATCTTGTTTTCTGACACACTGATTCACTTTTAATGAGTGCAAATAAAAATGTTACATTTGTATTGCAAAGTAGTAAAAGTATACTGTTGTGTAAGTAAATTACGTTTTATTTCTATTTCCCTCTTTTTTACAGTCCAATACATAGGCATACAAAATAATAAATGCATTACGTGTAACATAAGTTACCTTGGCAATAACTCGCACACTCACGCATAATGTCGAAAATTACTGGTATCCCATTCTTTGTCTTTCATCAAATAGAAGACTGCAATCTTTGTTTCTCCCACATAGTAGACCAGAAGTCAGTGGTAGTTTATTCAGATAGTGCAGAGATTTACCATTTTTTCGTAGCGTTCTTACTACCAAGAATGATTTTAAGATTTATATACGAGAAACGTTTATGATCGTAGAACAGCTTATGATCTTGGAATTCTGTACTTTGTTTCTTGCGAGCCATACTTGTTTTGTCCTTCTAAGTCGTCCAGACTTCTCTGCTAACCATTTTACGTGAGACTGTCAAGAATATCTACCAAACTGTTTGATGTCAGTTGTTCCAGTGTAACTGGTTTGATAATTTCTCTCACTTTCTTTTCTCACTCCATTCTGTATTTTTCTCATATCTGAAATTGTGTAAGTCTTCCAATTTTTATTCTCAGCGCACTGATGCGATTTCGAAGTCTGATCTGCCATTTCGGAAGATTTTCATCTTTATTCCTTCTTTTGACTGAACATTCAGTTAAGTATCTTCATTGCCTCTGCAAAGTCGTCTGTGATTTTGATAAACTGACAACAGTAGAGGCAGCCCAGTGCACATTGTGGAGTTCTTCTCGTACTTCTGTCAGGTTGAATTGTGGGGGCAAAATTTCTGTATTGAGGATTCGTATAATCTTCCATATACTTGGTGAAGTAAAAATTTGGCTTTGGTTTGACTTTTATTATTATTATTAGTATTATTATTATTAAACTGATTCTCGACGATCTGTGCATGCTTGTTCTCTCCCAATCCACATTCAGACTCCCTCTCCTACCACCAACATTCATGAGTGAAGTGAAAGACTTGCATTGTTTCTAGGGGAAGGCTTAGTTCACTCTAGACTTCACCTGTAGTATGATGTATATTTGCGTATTATTCTGAGTTTTAGGAAGTTTGAATAACAAGGTACTACTATTATGTGTGTGGTGTAAATACGGATTCGTGTATCTTTTATCCGTGATGAATATGATAATTGTTCAAAATGCTCGAAACGTTGGCGTCTGTGGATTTTCCTTTATTTTCTAGATGGTCTTAAAAATCTCTCTTTATTTTCTAACAATATTTTTGTCATTCAGTACTTTTTCTGACACATTGTCGTGGAAGGCACTATGCGAGTGTTTATAAAATTGCGCTTTGACCAGTTTTTGCCCCAAAGCATTGGAGTTGATTGCGTTTATGATATGTGTATTCGTATTAAAATGAAAGAATTTTGTTTAAATTTAGAGAGTAATTTCTAAAAATATATTGTCCTTTTACCGAATTCCATCAAGGTATAGCTTCTTTTGATGTAGATGGATTAATATAATTTAGTTGGTATAGAATAAAATTTGTTGTAATTTTTTCACGTAAACGATGTCACGTTGAATGCGTTTATTGATATTTTTTTAGTTTCTTGACTGGAGATGTGATAAACAATCCATGATGAATTTATCTTAACGTTTCTATTTCAATTTGGTTCGAGAAATGAATTTTGTGTTGAAATTGACGACCCTTTAATGTTTTTGTTACTCGCAATCTGAGACACGATGAGAGTATTTGTCCTCTGCTCCATCGTGTGGTTGCGAGGCGACAAGGGGAGTGGCAGCTCGTCGCCAGGGGCGAATGGATCCGGCATCGCATCGCCTGCCCTTGCGCCGTGTCGTGTCGGTGGCTGTGGCTGTGGCGGCGGCGGCGGCGGTGGCAATGGCAATGGTGGAGGGAGCAGCATGCAACAGGTGGCCCCATGGCCCTTCGCCCCCGGGGGCCGGCCGCACCTGACGCCGCACCTGTCGCCATCCCCCTTCCGCCTCCACTTGCGAGCAGCCGTGCGTTCGCCCGTCTGCGGGCTTTCTTCCCGCGATCCTCCTCGCGGTTAGTGCTTCTCAAGCGGCTTTAGGCGCGCGCGTTCAACGCTGCAACCAACCCCTGTGTGTTGGTGCGTCGTGAGCTGGCTTACACGGAAGTGGATCAGTGTCGTCTCAACGGTCGGTGTTGAAGCGACGTGGGCCAGAGGCAACGGCGGCTCCACTCTCATACTACACTGCTTCTGCACGTTGCCTCTATTGTAGCTGGGTCTTCTTCTGTTGGTTGCTCGAGTAAGTATGCGTGGATGGCCTGTTTCGGAACATCACGCCATCGCGCTCCACGTCGCAAGAAACTGACAGAAGTTGCATCAGCGCTCATGCTATTACATCGTTAGGATATTAAGAGCTGAAAAAAAAAGCTTTTTTTGTTTTCTATTGCCCTTATTAAATAGTGTTATTTTATTCTGTCTTGTCGTTCGTGCTAATATAATTGACTTTCTTGTTCACATCTCGTGACATGACGCACATTATTACTTTATTATAAAAAAAACTATGAAATGTTTTCTAATGTAACCTGCATTTCTGCATTTATATACATTAAGCATACAAATGTTATTTTTATAAATTATATTGTATTTTATATTATTTATAATGCGTGCACGGGCATGTTCGAGTTTTACTTTCGTCGAGTATTCTCGATAAATCTTAAGGATTGAAAAGCGAATGTCTTTGTGTGTTAGCATTAACATTTGCTTATGTAGCCACATGTAATAGGAGTGTACAAACTTTGCAACATTTTACTAACATTATTGTATTAATAATAATATTAACAAGAGAATACGGAAATGGACTCATCACTCCATTTGGTTTTGTTTGTTCAAAACTCCTAGTTTGCGAGGTGAGAATGAGTTCATTTTCCCAATATAAAACTATTCTGTGTGTAACGGAAAACGGCTATCTCGATGAAAAAAAAATTGAAAGACCCATAGCTATTACTAAGAGCAACTATATTATTTCTATTAGTTCTATAAAAGTCAATGATTCTTATTAACTTTTGGAACCAACACCTTCAAAATCATCATTTACGCTGTTTATATATGATTGAAGAAGAATTTTTCATATGAATACTATTAAATTCACATTGGTAAAACCGCATTGGTAAAGTTCGGAACTTGACTGCCTGTGCAAGTTGATCGGTCCGGCGGCGAAACAGACGGTAACGACTATTCTGGCTGCCTCACCGATCGTCATTACTAATCGAATTGGTGTAGATTCACCTTTAGGTTACCTCAAGATATAGAGATTGCTTCCTGAGCCATTTCAGTTTGAGGGAAAAATAAAATAGGTACAAAAATCTGATTGAGGGACAAATCATTGTTCACGTGTATATTAAATGTTGAAGCAATCGAAGAC
This sequence comes from Laupala kohalensis, assembly GCA_002313205.1. Classification (NCBI taxonomy): domain Eukaryota; kingdom Metazoa; phylum Arthropoda; class Insecta; order Orthoptera; family Trigonidiidae; genus Laupala; species Laupala kohalensis. The sequence continues at coordinate 470,730 of NNCF01126466.1, forward strand.
GTCCGTCCCTTTATTTCACGATTTGAACAAAAACTAGAGATTTTCTTTTGAGAAACAATGATAGTTTAATTTATAGTAACACGTCAAATGGAGTAAATATTATTTGTAGTTCAATCACGGTGGTCAGTTCAGTTTCATCACACGTTTGTTTTTTGATTCTTAATTTATTTTACAAAAAAAAAAAGAGAATTTTTTTGTGTTACAAGATAAAATATATTCAATTAAACATTTATTTACTCTTGTAGATCCATATCTAACAACCCATATGTACCACAATTACGTTTCAAGGTGAGTAACGTGTCACTGTTCATACCAGTTACTCCATGAAATGCAATATTTTATTAGGAGATATTATCAAATTGAGCAGAATCAAATTTCTATGTATAATACATATTTGTTTTTTCTACATATTAGCATAAGAAATTCTGTGGTATTTTTGACTCGTGAAAATGATTTTTTGGTGTTTTTTTTCTATGTTCTTCTAATTTAATTTATCTTGCGTTCTATAGGTTGGATATCTGGAGAAATAATGACTTTCTAGAATTGAAAAAAGTATTAAAAATCTTTATGACGTTACTCTACCGAGGGTAGAGAGAAATAATTTGATGGACTTCATCGTCCAGAATCGAGTTAACTGGACTTCCTGGGTGAAATGACTGTGATTAGCGCATTTGTAATCTCGAACACTTTTCACAAACTTTGATTTAGTTGTTTGACGATCATGGCTTACCTACGACTACCCGTAAACACTCTCATGTAGCATACAATGTATATGATCCTAATTAAAGAAAACTACGAGTTTTGTCCTCTTTTCTGAAGCTTTATGTTTATTTGAATAAAGTAATTTCATACTTGGTCTCAGCTGAGAAGGACCCTTCACAGTTGAATGCGAACTCTGAACTACTCCCAAATAAAATATCTACGCTCGCAGTACGCCACTTCTACCGCACCCCAGGTGCCGAGCTAGAGTACCTCCTGTGACTCCCTTCGTCACTGAAAACCCATTAAAACGTGTCTAATTGATACGATACGTATAATTCTTTAATGAATGATATAAGGGAATTTCCTATGGCAAAGAAAACACGTAAATATTATTAATTATCTTCAAAAGATTGAAACGAAAAATCCTTGTTGAATTCTCGACGTGTAATTTTCAGATAACGCAGAATTTCATTTTATTATTCTTAATCATGATAATCTAACTGCGGAAATTTTTTGGAAAAGGCTTTGAATTATATTTTTTATGTTCAATTTTTAGTGAGGAACCGATATTTAACTAGCAGCAACTTTTCTAGCAGTTTATGAGCTAACGTGAGCAACGATTGAACTTGCCTTACATTCGCCATTGATAAAACTATAGCAATAATTTATTGCAAATGTAAGTTATTGTTGAATTTTTAGTCGATCTTTCATTGCATAAAAGATTCCATTTTAAGTAAGTTTATGACCCTCTCTCCTTCTCCATTGCCTGCCACATCTTCCCTGACCCAATTACCTTCTTGTGACCGTGGATAACTGTTATTACAATAAATGCGAGATTTCTTTCCTTCCTCCACCGTGTAGAATTTACGGCTGTTGTGATAGTGAAAGTAACTCTGCGGAATCAGCGTGTTCAGTGAAATGAGTGTTCAATAAAATTTTTCACGGTGGCGTATTACTTTCTGGAACAATTAGTAATTTAAGAGGTTTAATTAAAAGTTCTACCTTTTAGACCAGAGGCTATGTTTAGCGGCAATTTCCATCCAATACCGTGCCAGTGCCAGTACCAATAAGGAATAAGTCAGTTTCCTAGAACGTATAGTATTCCTTCTAAAATAGATTGTTTTTTCATCATTTCAAAATATTATTATTAGAGCACATAATTTTCCCCGTGTATTTATAATGAATGAGGGAGGAGGATAATCATGAAACTTTTCTGTACCCAAATTATCTCAACTCTTTGCATGCAATACCTCTTCGTACACTATCAGTGTAGTCTGTAATACTCTTATCTAAAAAAATTATTTACTTATTCATTATGCTTGCTGTGGATACATAATATTATACTCACGTTTAGACCTATAAATATTTTTTAAACTGATTTACTACGAGTACAGTAGTGTCGTATGTATTTTGTGAGCACGAGAGAGGATTAACTTTTTCGCATTAACTTAAATGAATCAAGATTGTTGCGACATAACTACTCTCCTCAAACCTTTGTCCGGTAAACTACTAGCATTATTAGTAATGAAGTTTTTATGTATTGCTTCACCACAAATATATTTGACATCTCTTTACCTGATACTACATTTGTGGATTTAGGTAGTAAAATTTTTTATTATTAAGTTTGTGACCATTCAATACAAATACCGGACCATTGTAGTCATTTTCGATTCGTACAAATTTTGTGTTGTTTAAAGTGTTTCTCTTTTTAATGATAGTAAATATGATTCTCAAGTACACGTATATTTTTGGTGCGCAAAACTCTGAACATTGAAATTTTCTCTGATTTGTGTTGAATTAACTTATGAAGGAAACAAATCATCTCGATATAAAACAGTTTTTTTTTAAATTCCGATTGTAAAAGAGTAAATTAGGATGAAATGTGATTTTTAATTGTTTCTTATATAATTTGAACTAATTAAGATATCTCTATTTTTGTATGCTATCGTTTTTAATTCAAATATATAATATTGGTAACGGGATTTTTCGATACTTCAATTTCGATTTTTCAATGGGTCAAAGGGTTAAAAATGTTTTATGCGTTGTCGTGACTGTCTTATTTATCAAGGAATGCAGAAAATATGAGTGGTAGGAACTTAAAATTTTTTCGAGGAATGTTGTTTTTGCATTTTAGCGGTTCGCTAACAAGAAATTTTTCGAAATTTCTATTTCAAGGAGTGAATTAGGGTTTTGTTTTCTTCAAATTTTCGCTATATCTCACGAACAAAAGATATTAAGGAAATTTCTTTCTTTGTAAGTAAATGTTCAATTTTTGGTTGAAACTAAATTATGACATTACGTAGCGTATCATAACAATGAAAATTCCCATGTGTAACTGGGTTTGGTCGGTTAGTCGTAATGTAATCGGAAAGGTCAGGTTTTAATTTTTATATATTCATAGAACTGTTAACGTTTACGTAATGCTCGTCGTTTATGAATACGTAGCCGCTTTCAGCCTATCCTGGAAATTGAATACCTTTTACAGCTTTTCTGAACTGTGCGAATATTTCATTTACAAAACTTTACTGGAAAATTTCATGTGCCATAATATTTCGATGCCAATTTTCAACTTCGGAATCTGCTAGACACCTGAATTTTCTCTGGAACAAGCAGTTGAAACTCTGAGCTCTTACCTTCCTTCCCCAGTGGGGGCTGCATCATCACTGTGAGGGTGGCGCTGCGTGTCTCCATGGTAACTGAGAATATTAGGATGCAAGGCTGCCAGTGGATTTTGACAAACAAATTAGGCTTGCCGTCTTGTGATTGATGCTGCGTCAACTGCTGAATGGATAAAGGATTTTCTCGTCATAGTTGTGCTCTTTCTCTCTCATCCTCTCGTATCTTATTCTTCTCAATTTCCGCTTCTCCATCCATTTTCTTCCTGATCCATATTTCAAGAGGATGGGATATTGTTCCTGGAGTTCGTTTGACGAAGAAAGTGTCTTTGATTATAATCCGTGGCAAAGAGAATGTAGGTATGATTCTTGTTCTTGAGTTTTCCTTGAAATGAAAAATGCCGCGAGGAGTGAGAACGATTTGAATTATTAAATTCTTTATCAATTTGTCTTCTAATGACTGAACAGTTGACATACTTTCAGCAAAAATGAAAGACATTAGACGTTATCTTCTAACAATGTGGTTTAGAATACTTTTAGACTAGTAATGTTCTAGTTCATCACACGGAATGAATAACTTTTTTTGGAATAAACTTAACTCTTTTCGGTTTCACCATAGTGACTGAGATCAAAAAATTATTGAAAAGTAAATAAAGTAAAATCTTGTTAGAATTTTAAGCAAATTGCTGAGCAGAGTACTTGAACCCATCCTGAAGAAAGCAAATACCCAATTTTGAAGCTTTAAGCCTATTGGTCTCGTCACTTTTTCCTCGGACAACAAGGACGTGTTGTCATCACAACCAGCTTGTCTGACTTCAGTGGTCACTTAATGCGGAGCCAGCTTGCTCAATCTTAACATTGACCTGCACTCTCTCGTTTTTCTCTTCAATATTGAAATCGGTAATATTCTTCATACTGTTCCTACGAGTTGCTAGGGAAAATAGATATGATTCTTGTGAAATAGGTGTAATTCTCCAACTGAAAAAGCCCGCATGCTCAGGTAAGACTCCTGACCCTGGCTATAAATCGCTGAGTTTCCGTTCGCGATGCATATAACCACTTGTACCTTTAAATGCATGTTGAGTCCATTCCGGTAGTCTCGCAAAGTGCAGTCAGGTTCTAGGATCTTTAAATGGATCAATTCAATGACACAGTTCGTAACACTAATGACCCAGTTGGAGGACGCCACCAATCAAGAGCTAGATTTACCACTGAAGATGGACTCTGGTATGTTATATCTTTCGGTCAGGTGAAAATAGCGTCGACCCTCTTCTAGTTTTCATGTCTCATGTCTGTGGATCACGATATCGGGAGACACGTCGGTGAGCAGAAAACTCTAAATTGTGTAACAACCTGCCAATACTACTGGCACGTACAGCATAGGACAGAGTAAGAAGTACAGTTGGTTGAATGGATCCCATCGTTACCGTTGAATCAGAAAACAGACGATCCGTCGGTCCTGCCTCATCATGGCACATACCAACCTCCAGACCTTGCATATCGTATATACGTGGCTTCGTCTACCCGTTGCTACGCACCACGCGCGATGATGGGGTCCACACCAACGGTGTGGAAAACAGTTTGACGGTAGATCATCCATCCTCCTGGAGCCCAAGGATAATGTTGAACGGCTCGTACTGAGAGCAGTTCTGCACAAATTACAAGTTTTATGTCACTATATGAAGAAAAAGGCTTAAGAGTATCTAGGGAAAAGGCAACATTAATGATATTTGGAATATTTAATTAAAACAGAAATCCAATCATAAAGTTATACGGTCAAAGCCTCAGCGTTGCATGGCACATCAAATTTCTTGGAAAATGGATAGATGAAAAATTACATTTCATGAAACATAATATAGCGTTAAGGGATAAAATTAGGAGAACATATTACTCGTTACAAAAGAGGAATCCACGACAAAAATTTAGACAAAAATGGGCATAACAAGTTATATCTCGGGGCACTAGTACAAATTATGACGTATGGTTCTGAAGTATGAGGACACTGGGTACATAATAGACACGTGGAAAAGTTACTGAGAAGTATGCAAAGAACGTGTCTCTTAGGTTGTAGTGCATGTTACACAACCGTATTAACACCCGAATTAGATACTACAAACAGTAATGTCACTTGATTTACAAGTTGTGAAAAATAAATTTAAAACGAAAGAAAGAAGTGAAAGTAGATAATGAAGTCATCCGAAAATCGGGAAAAGGATATAAGGGAAAAATAACCAAGATCTTCAGAAAAAGCTAACACATTAAATGGGAAAAGGAAACAATAGGAAAAGAAACATAAATTTTAAAAAGATGTAACCTTTGCACATGGAAATAGAAAATGGTGTTTCAGTCGAGAAGAGAAATGGACATCATAACCGGACATGCAAACATGCACGAATACCTATTTGAAATAAAGAAACTATCACTCATAAATGGGATCGGGAAATGTGCAACGTGTTATAGGTATGCCCAATTTATGGATCAGAGGGAATTGAGTATATAAAATACTTTACTTGAAAATTGATGTCTTGTACACTCGTTGGTGTGACACCTTAATACAGAGGAGAAATACAACATGTAGTATTGATAAATGCGTATATTATTGATAAATGTATTTTAGAAGCCTTTATTTTAGTTTTATCCAAAAATGATTTTCTTTTTTAGTCTGATTAACTATCGTGGAATCTGAGGAACTACAAAGGCTGCAAACTTGAAAGTTGCCAGATACGATTTTACGAAAATTCACTTCTAAGGGGTTAAAATTGGGGATGGAAGATTGTATTTATGTATCCTCCCATAAATTAGAAATTCCTCGAGTAATTTTCACCCAACTTTTTACGCAGGTGACTTGATATCTGACAACAATCAGTGTGCGAATAAAATATCTCTAGTATCCCTGGGGAGGAGGTGGGAAAGAAGCTTCATGTACAAATAATGAAAAAGTCCTATATTTGAAACCATAGTTATCTGTGCCGATGAGATAGATAAGGAAGCCCCTGATGTTTCATATGTTCACAATTAGTCCAAATTGGAGATAATAATTCCCCAGCATCACTGGGGCAGGGATGGTAGGTAAAAATGAACAAAAACGTCCTCATAATGGTGTTGAATACATCAGTTTTGCGGTCGCAGAAGAGAAGGGTTACACTCTCAATGCCACTTAAGTGCATTATCACCCCGTGTGAGGGAATATACTCCCATTCATTAAGGGATGAAATGTGAAAATAATCGAAAACAACTTATATTAGTGTTAAGATCGTAGTTTTCGGGACCGCTGAAGTTAGTAGTGACATTCTTGATAAACCCAAGCCCAAAATCAACCCTTATATAACTCCTTGCTCTCCATAGGAAGCGGATGCTAACTACAAGTTATCGAAAATATTAGAGATGCGTGACGAGTTCAGAGTTTTCAGTGTCGCTGAGATGAACGGTGTCACCCCTTATACTGTTTGTGTCAGTTTAGTCCCCGTACATCGTCCCACCAAAACTGGAGTGCCTGGTGCAATTTCATCCAAACTTGATTCACAGTTGACTGACCATATGACACCAAGCACTGTCGGGGTATCGTCTCCCTGGCACCCCTAGGGAGGGGATGGGAAGAGGTTGTCATGTAAAAATAAATGAAAAATACGATATTAGATTCGAAACCATGGTTCCAGATCTTTTGAGTTAGATAAGAACGTCCCTTATTTCTAAGTTCGCAATACGTTCGGATTACAGATTATAAACTCATAGCATCCTTTGGGTAGGAGTGGGATCGGATGACATGTAAAAATAATAAAAAATGACCGATATTGGTGTTGAATGCATCTCTTTTTAAGACGCAAAAGAGCAGAGTCATACTCAATGCTGCTTGTTTCCACGATAGCCCTCTATGAGTTAATAGTCCCTTTGGAAAAAGGGAGAAATGTAAAAATAAACGAAAATGACAGACGTTAGTGTTGAGATCGTAGTTTTCGGGGCTTTTGAAATTAGTAGTGACATTACCAAAGACGCCTGAGTCCACAATCAGCCTGTGTAAACCCCAGCTCGCCTAGGGAAGGGGATGGATAAAAAAATCAATCATGACAGATACCTGTGTCGAGTCCCTATTTTTGGCGTGTCGGAGATGATGGTGAAATCATCCGATGTCATGCAAGTCTAAATTCAGCCCTCATGGAAGTAAGGCACCACTAGCACGCCTTCGGGGTGGGGGGTGGGGGAGTGAAATGGGTTTTTGGATAAAAATAATTGAAAACTAATTTTGAAACAAAAAAAGTTAAAATCCCATGGATACATTATTCTAGGTTTGATGAGATACTTAATTTAATGGTTCCGTTAAGTTCAAGTTGAGGTTACATAGCAGCACAGTATCCTTAGAGTTGGGGATGGGAAGGGCGCGACGTAAAATAGCGCAGAAAGACTGATCTTAGGATCGAGTCCATGTTTTTTTGTGTATTCGATGAATAATCGTATTTCCAATGACATTATGTACTCCACATGAGACATCCCTAGACGGAACATATGAAACATTATAGAAAATATCCGCGAAGCAAGGATTTTACGAAAATTACCCCTGAGGGAATGAGTATAGGGAAATAGTATGGGAAATATGTATTTTTAAAATGTTTTTCTCAATCACATCAGTGAAAATACTGGATCGAAGATACACACCAAAGTTAAACCTCCAACAATCCAATACAATAGAAAATGTATGAGGTTCTAGTTCTTTATCGCTTTCACAGGAAGATCTGTCTATAATACCTTTACTTTTAAATAATGTAAAATAATCCTTTTTTAGATCTTTACTCATATCATCTTCGTAACACGATCGATACACCTTTATACCATTGAAATTGTCCAATTTATAGATTCCATTCTCACTGGATATCAGTGGGAATGTGAGATTGAATAAAGTTGCAGACGTATTACAAAATACACGTGAGCAAAGCCGCAGGGACTCAGCTAGTTAATTTATAAACATGAGTGTAATATTCGTAAAATGCTCCATTTTAAATTTTCCTTGTAAGGACAAGTGATCTCGCTGTTCGACATATCTTTACTCGGACACATTTGGAAAGCCTTTTTATGAATTTGCAGCTCCCAATAATTACTGGACGGATTGAAGCGAAACTTCCACAGTCGTATTTCATAGGGTTGGGAGTAGGATCTAAGCTGTTTCTTTTTTATATGAGCGTAAAAAGCAAGAAGTGAGGAGATGCAGATATAAATGTTAATAAATATTTAAAAAATTACAACAGTAGCAGCAATTGTCTCGACAGGTGTCCGGAGGTTATATCAATTTTGGAATGGTTTCAGTGTACTGATATGTACTTTCTTATTTTGTGCCACTTGACAGCTTTCAAGTGTAACAGAACTGAGACTAACCTATTTGAGATCGGTGCTGCTACCAGAGGAAGAGCACGTTGCGAATTTGAGAGGATCATTATTTCGAGGTACTCTTGTCAATGTGCAGTACGCACGAAGGATGAAAAGCGATCGTTTGTTGACTATTCGGAAACGAGAATTCCCTTCGCCTGGTATACTACGATAACGATAGCGGCCGAATAGCTTAGCTGGACGACCGGACACCTATAGAGATTTCATATTCTTCCTCTGGAAAAGGATTGGGGTTTTTGCTCCTCTCTACAACTAGAAAAGCAGGGAATTGATCCCAGTATTGTTGGCGTTCATTTCATCACGTAATCCACTATGATTAGTCCTGTATTCATAATTCCTTTTGTTGTTGCCTCGCGTCCTTTAGTTTTCTTACAGATGAACACTACGTAAAATCGTTGATAGTATGAATTCTATTGAGTGATTTGAAGTTAAATCTGTGGTATCTAGCTTGTTACAAGTTTCAATTTACAATCTTTTAAGACTAACCTTCGTAACAGCAATAAGAACTTGGCTTGGTCGGATAGATTTTTAATAAATGATTTCAGATTTTTAACTCTTCATAATCTTCAGATCTGCGAATTAGATTAGTTGTATGGACACGTTGCGTAATTTCTAGTTCGTTCTTACTCACATTATTGCCCGATTTTGTAGTAAATGAAACATCTTGCATGTTAACAGGCGTAAGCGTGCAAGTCTGATTTACTTCACTCTCCTGTAAGTGTTTGTGAAAATGTGTTTAGCAATTATTTAGCACTTGACCATAAAGTATGTCTCATGGACAGTTTATACAGGAGGACATAAGAGAATCCTATATTTTACTTGATATCCGTTGTTTCTCGAAAAATGATGCAGAGAAAGAAATTAAGTTTCATAGTAAAACATTCTTACCTGAAGTGTATTCTAGGAGTTGTTTGTAAAAAAAAGAAAAATTAACGATCATAATGTGTTACTTGTTCTTTTATGGGGTGGATCCTGACTCATCGAGGTAATACTCGTAGATGTAGCCACTTGAGCAGAGGCGGAATTAGGCATTGGCAATATAGGTACAACCTGGGGCACAAGATTTTGGGGGCGTCAAAAAAATAGACGAAAAAATAGGAATATTTCTAATTTAATTTTATTATAAAACTTATAAAATTTTAAATATTTTTTAATCTTGTAAGTATATGTAAATATGTTTGTATTGCTTTGTATCATATGACAGACATAATAAAAACAAAAATACAAATCATTTATAAATGTAAACAATAAAAGGAATTGAAAATGTATAACAATTAATAAAAATAATAAGTGTGTATATAATTTGCTCCAAAAGGGCGCTATATTTAGTACTACTACCTAGGAGCGCCAAACTTGTAAATCTACCTCTGCACATGAGACTGTCAAGTCGGTTGTCTTCTTGTTCGTTGATAGTATATTCGTTGATTTTGAATGTAGCTTAGGTATTCGTTGCGTTATATTGATGAAGGAAAGCTGCATTGTATAGAGCTCCACCGCAGTTTTCCCGCCGCGTGCTCCACGAAAGATTTCAGAAACTGAGACGCCAGTCTATGTATGGCTAAATGGAGAGATGCGAATGAGAACGAAAAGTTGATGAGTGAATAACAGGTTAACATACTCTTGAATAGTGAAGAAAATGAGTGAATATTGATTACGAGAAGTTGAAGTTGAAGTATACGAATCAATGAATTAAATCATTTTAACACTATTTTTAATTATAATTTATTACACCATATGCATGACACACAATATTCTTGTGTAATGACAATAGGCCTGTTCAAAATGTTTTATACGTGTTTGGTAATTTTTTCCTTTTTCCCCATAAGCTTTTGATGAGAGAAAGACCGTTTACTCAGCTACTTTATGATAAAATTAATCACAATTAGATATAAAGAATGATTTATACAGAATGGAAATGTGATGAAATTGTGTTGCAAAAGGTTTTGTACACTTTATTTACATTCCTGTACGGTGTTTGAAGGTTTTGTACATTATTTCCTATGTATCGTGCCAAATGCATATATGTCTTTATTTCTCTTGATATTTTGCATTACGTGAACGGTTATTTGAAAAGTAATTAACTAATAACTAAGTGTTCTCTGTTGTAGACAAACATCTTTCAACCTCATTGTGCATTTTTCCCTTCTAAATATTGCAGACTGAATAATCTTCTCACGGTTTCTTTGTTTCTACAATTGTTGAAATATTAGTTGACTTCGAAATAAGAGATATCAACTACATTGCGTCAACTGATCGATTTATTTTAAACGCAACATATTTCGATGTGAATATCGCCATCCACTGTGATTCTCTTATTAGTTTTTTGCAAATTAAAATCATATGAAGTAAACGTGAATCGGACTATTGTCTTTTTCGATTTCTTCCGTGGATTTAGCGATCGATTTTTACCCTTCAATGTATATTAGCAATGTTAGTCATGGCATTTTAATGCAGTTGAACTGCTTTATGTAGAGTGCGCTACTTTCGTAACAGGGGGTTTTGAAATGAAACTGGTTTTCGACTTGGGAATGTGGGATGTGTTGTGAGAGTGGTACTATGCGCTCTTATGAAATTGCCAATGCGAAACATCAAGAGGAGAGTCGTGTGTTATCTTTCCAATAATACAAAATGTTGGTATGTCAGTGGTATGGAAGAGAAAACAGTTTCAGCAGAAATCTAGTTTTCAGAAAATATTACATAAATAAAATTCCAAGACGAGAGGGAAAAATCATTCAAAAAGCATAACATTCTATAGAATGAACTACCGAAACACATACTACAATTTGTCGTTTTTTAAGGAAATTCTATGAAAAATTACTTCAAGTTAATTCTTTGTTCCCTCTTTCATTTTAGAAAATTCGAATAAAACTTTCTTTAAACAACAACAAAATGTTACTGCACAGACGTTCTTAACATCATTGATACAAAAAGTAAAACTAATATCATCGACGAGAGAAAAAATATAGGCGACTGATATGACGTGGAATCCGACATGAGGTTCACCCCGAAGATACACAGATTACAAAGGAAAGAACGAAATAAAATTAAAATAATATTTTTAAGTTTTATGAACTCTTTGCTCTCGCTATCAAAAATAAAATTTCAATGTACGAATTTTCAAAATTTCAATGCAATTGGATTCTCAAATATATGTAGACTTATGAGATATTATTACATTCTGAACGCCACCCAAAATACCTCAAATCAAAAGTTTGGTGATAGATAAAGATTTCTCCGCTCTGCGGTTGATAGGTCAGGAAGAACTCGTTTTATGCAGATTTGATAGTCCCAGTTGTGCAGCAGAAGATATTCATCCTAACCAGTTACCCATAAACGTCTCCGACAAGAGCGTAGAGAACAGAAATTTGAAAAATTTCAGCCATTGTATATGTTATTTATTCTAATTTGATTTAAGGATTGTTGCCATTGGATTTTTTACTCATACGTATACTGCTTAATGTAGCGCATTAGAACGAACGTCTAATAAAGTTGAAATGATAAATAGACATAAGTTCATAAAGAACTGGATTGTACCTCTTTATCACTGATACTGGAGTCCATTATACCACAGTACGACTGTTTGATTAGAGCTATTGTTCGCTTTATCGATTGAGACAATACGGATTCAAGATTTTACAGCATTTCCTACTGAGAAGGGAAATGTATTGAGAGAGTAATTAGTGAATGATCTCTGTATGGAGTTGATATGAGGGAAGGTGTACGTGCATGTCTGACAATGGATGGAGTGAATGACCAATGGGCGAAGTGCAGTCATCGGTCGTTGGGATGGAGGGATCCTGTGAAAGAACGATGGCGCTGCCAGAAGCAAGGAGGGCGGGCAGCACGCCACGCCACGCCGTCGCGTGACGCACAGCTTTGGAATTCGCCGAGAAGCATCTGGAGAATGTTAGATATAATATGCACGTTCCTGATCGTGCTTCTATCGTGGATCTACTGTGGGTTTGTGTTTCAAGCCAACGATAATTACCATTGATTCTGAGTGGAAACGCACGCTCCGCGCCCAAATATTGAATTTGTGGACGGTTGGTATGCCCTTTATAATGATAAAAAGACCTGGAACATTGCGATTCCGAAATACTTTGGGGAAATGTTTTCGAGTTTTCTTTTGGCATGCGGTAAATTCAAGTCACTAAATTTGGAATTGTATTGCTAATAAAGGAGCTCTGTATATATACGCAACGAAATATTGGCTTCAGTTAGTGATTGTGTAGTTCTGTTTTATTCAAACGATGATCACTGCATCATTTCATGTCTGTTAATTGTAATATTTTACGTGGAGAACCCGTTTTTTTACTTTTTGTTCTTCCATTTTATTTTGTACATACATATCTTTCGTATTCCTGTTCATTGTGTTCTTCCTTGTGGCACACTGATGCAGTTTATTTTCCTCTTATCGTCAGAATAGAGTGGCTTGGCTTGGGTTTATTGGGGAGGGGGGGTATAGTGAAGCGATTGTCCTCTCGCGACTCAATCCTATGTAATGTCAAGTCGAGAAGCAACCGCTCATGACCTGTACCGTGGGAGGGAGGCTTTCATGTCGTGTTTGCATTATTCAGACTGAAATGCGATCCGGTTGCGAGACGCGGGAAGGAAGGGACCTGGCTGGCTTCGTAGGGAGAGTGAGGTAGCTCTACGGATTTCGTTCAATGCATATCGTTGTTGCAGCAGTAGCTGTGATTTTACATCAGCGTCCCGTGCGTCCTCTAGTGCTCCTTCGAAAACGAGACTGTATCTTTAAAATTTTATTTATTTTTCGCTTTAGGATATTGGGCTTGATGCACTTTAACTGTTTTTATTGCATATTTTTCATTATTCTGACGGTACTTTATTGTTTGTTCCTTTATTAAGTTTCTTTTTTTCTATCTAGATATTTCCTGTTGTAAGGTCTTTCATTATTTTTTTACGATTATCTTATGCTCTGGAATAAACATGAACAATTAATCTATTTGATTCATGCGTTCACTGCTTTCATTGTGGATGAAGTTTTCAAAAACCCATCAAATGTAATTGGGTTATTGTAAGAAAATTAGTATTTTTGTCGTATTAATTTATTAATTAATATATTCATCATTTATTATTATGATCTTTATAATTACTTACTATATAAATATCATTTATTATTATATTTATGTATTCTTTATCAATAATTATTACGTTTCGTTACATTTATATATTGTTTACCATTAATTATCATATAAATATTTATTATTGTGTATGTATCACATATTTAATTTTCAATTTATTAACAAAATGAATACATATGCATTTTGGTTGTAAATAAAATTAACTTATTTACGTTATAAATGTATAACTTTTAATATTTGGAACCTTCAAGGGATTCCACTTCATAAATTTTATTTTTCACAGATTTTGAAACAGAATAAAAGGAAGCAGTGGTGGATCTAGTTTTCTCTACGCATATAATATTTATAAAATTGATGTTGATGCATTTTATTAAAAGATAATGTTTATACATTTTTAAATGAAGTATATCAACTTATCAAATCGATAACCATTTATTAAGTAGTGGACAAATGTAATGATTGTTTAAAATGTTTAATACATATTAAAGGATAAGGATTTCTTGACAAAATAAGAATTTTATAAAGATACAAATCAAATAATTCATGAAAATATATTTATAATACAGACATTATGAACAAACAAATATATGAAAGCTATAAAATAAGATCCCAATCAAGAGTTTTGTTTAGGATATATTCTTTAAAATAAGAGGTCTACTTCTTAATCCGAGTACCAATAAATAAAGTATGTATTTACAACGTATGGAAGAAAAAACGGGATTCCCTATATGAATAGAAATCCGCTTGCCGTCAATAGACGGCATGAAGTATGTAGAAAAGACGACAAATTTCGAACGTCTCAAGACCGTCTCATTCTCTATGAAGCAGGTTCATGTCCCGTACAGAAAGACATCGCCTATTGTCTCCTCGCAACGCGTCAATAACATTGGAAGCTCGCCGTGAGAGTTGATGTGGGCAATGCTTTTGCGCTGTATCGCTTTTTACCAGTCGCTTGTATACAAGTAAATACAAGCACTCAGTTGCTGACAGGATAGCTGGTGTTCGATCTCCGGAGGAGTGGCGGTATTTCATCACACCTCAACATCCAGACTGACTATCAGACCTATTCAGCCTGCTGTAATATGAGCACCGGGCTCTACCCTCCGTGAAACCTTTGGGACCTGTGGTGAAGCAGTTTGACTTTGAAATTATGTTGAATCGAAAATGCTGTATTTTCTGTGCTCAGCGTAGCCAGACTTCCCACTTTTGAAGAGATGTCCCCAATTTTAATTTTGAAGCTTGAAGTTTGAGGTTGCGCGCTGGGCAACCAATTATTAATTTCAGGGGGGACTCATCTGTCAAATATCACTCATGAAGTGGACGGAAGCTTTAATTGATAATTTAATAACTAACTTTATTTTAACGTAAGTTTGTATGGTTTGTGGTGGAATCAATTTTACTCTTTGGCTAAGTCAAAGGTCAATCTATCCCATAAATGACCCTACCGGTTCGCGGAGGGTAGAGACATGCAATTTCTTTGTCTGTGTACGAAGAGCAAAAATTCACAGCTTCATTCCGCTTTGAACCACGAAATATATCCCTATACTCATTTCATAACGGGATGAGTAGTCCTATGAGCCTATTGCGGTCTGAGTAGTCCTGGAAGTTGAGGTAAGAGCAAACATCCCAATCCTCATCGGTATCCTGATCGATATATCGTCATCGGTACCCGACCATCTACCAAGCCACTTGGACTCCGGTGGATGGTTGGTCCTGAGTACTGTACTTCACAGATGAGTTTTCATTCGATCATATTAGAAAATTGTATTTCTTAATAACATTTTTTAAACTGTCAAACAAGAAGAGACGCGACTTCTTTATTTAATGTATTTGTTTGTTTCAGGTTCTTTGGGGGTAATTACCGGAGACGCTGTGCTAATTGAAGGCCTCTTTGGTTCTTCCGTAAGTCATGGTTAATTTTATTATATTTATCTTGTGTATTTGTTCTCATTAATTTAATGTAGGGTGTTTGTTTCCAAGTAAGGGTGTAAGAGGTAATTGTATATCTATTTAATAATCTCTGTAAAGTAATGGCTTACTATTTCGCTTAACGTTTTAGAACTTGCGACTTGGGATCATTGTGAAGGACGTTTATGATAGTCGTGAAGTCTGTAAACTTTTGGTCCGATAATATTTTAATTGAAGTAAAAGCCCAAGAACCCTATCGAAAATTACCCCAAAAATTATCATAGCCATCGAATATATTTTTAAAAGTATTTAATTGTTGGAGGCCATGCATATACAACGTTATGCATTTACAGGTACGGTTCGGAAATTGTGGTGAAGTGTGACATGTACTAATATAATACGTATGGTAAGAATATTCCAAATTATGATGTTCCTTGAACAAATCAATGATGAGCAAACTATAAAAAACAACGCATACCATTCAAATAGATTTTATTTTAAAAGGGTAAAGAGTTCTTGTTGTTCAAATTATCATGTCCAAGACCACCTTGACCAATAAAGACCATATTGTACATTATATCATACTTACTTTATATCCCCCAAACAAATACCCAAAAAGAACCATAAAAATATATAAAAATCTAATGAAATTTTACTACAAAAAAACCACGCAAATACTTCAGTTTGTTAATACAAAATTGTTACAATGATTTCTTGAACTGTCTGGAGTAGTTATAAAAGACCATGAAAAAACTAAAATACTTTTCTTTTTCGAATATGAAAAATCGAAATAAAATTCCACAATCAAAACAAATTATTTTCCACTAGTACTTTCAGTAATAATCCTTGAAGTCACTAAAACACAATTATTATTTTACACCTTCCGATTTCCTAAGTTTACGTTAACATTATTCTAGTATAACGAACAAATTAAATCCTACACTAAGCGTCTATACTTTCATGCTTCTCATTGCAATTTATTGCGAAGGTTATTGGAAGTCTTGTCAATTTCTGCCACTTACGGTAGGTATCAGTACATTATTTCGTAGAACACATTAACAATATTTTTGGGATACATGAATGTAACTATCCTTTCTATTATACGATAATTTAATTTTTTGTAAATCTTTGCTTTGCACACACAAAGACATTATTGTTGAAATATGTATGGTTATTGAGTTTATTTTCTATTACTCAATTGGGACATACTTGTATCGAAAAAGCGTAAAAATGTATTTATAGGAGAATTGAGATATTGGGAGAAAAGAAACGCATTTGCCACTCAAATACTTGTGGTTTTAACATGTTCGTTTGGCCACGTATATGGGAGTCCGCCCTTAGTAGTTTAATCAGATACTTTTGGTTAAACAAAGCTACCTAATTAATATAAATTTTCGTTGTTATTTTCGTGTTCCTTAAATTCTATTAAAATTCTCTCAATAATGTGAAGTTTGCAGGTTGACCTCAAAGAGTAATTTAGGGGACAAATACTCTTACTTTTGCTAGAGTGGTATGGACTGTAGAGTGCATTTAAAATATTTCCTGATGGCATGAATCTTGTCTGTTACTGCTCCACTACGTTAAAAGGTTTCACCGAAAAATCAGGAACTTACAATAACAGAAAAAAATTGCATTCACTGCTATAGCTCACTGTTGCGCAATCTTGACAATCATTGCAGTTATACGGTATGTATAAAACATTAAACGTGGTTCGTTAGGTATTCTGTTTGCGAACTCTGCAGTTGAATGTAATTTTCTTTTGTTATTGTAAGTTCCTGATTTTTCGGTGAAACCTTTTATCCAGTGATTCAATTTGGATTTTTGTACATTCATTTTCTTTCGGAATTCCTAATACTGAAGTACGTATTTCCTACGTTCATTTTAAAGATTAGTAGTGAATTATTTGATCCACCTTCGTATCATATTCCAAGTTTTTCATTTCTCAATTATGCTAGTAGAACATCGTTTATCCGGCCCTCTCGTATCCGAATATTGTCTTCGTGAGTGAAATTTTAAGTTGAAATTGAACTCTTATCGACTTAAGTGCGTAGAAATGAAATATGAAACAAATGTTATAAAGATAGTTTTAATTTGTGGGATAGTAAGCCACATGAACTGTTGACATGCACTTAAACCTGGTAACTATCTAATTATTAGTAATCTAGCAACTTCTCCCACTCCCCTCGCAGACTTCTCACGAAGGTATTGGAGGGAATTTTTTAAGTGAAATTTAATTCTTTAGTTTATAGGGAGTACGTACATTACACGTTCAATGTATTGCTGAAGAGCGCACGGCTACTGAACTCTAGCGAACGCCACTGTAAACTATATAGCCAATATCTATGCAAGTTAAGAACCACATCTTCCGCTAAGGAACAAACCATTTTTTATATTATGTTGTTGTTTTCGTTAATATTTGACACACTTTGCATCCTTTTCCACTAATATACTAGACGAATCCTACAAAACTTTAAATCAACTCATCAAGCACTATATTTGACTTCGATGTTGCAGATTGTTGAATTCACTTTTATTTGCTGAAGATTACAAGTGGTGAAGCACATTTAAATATTACGAGTACCGTGTCAGTTTTCAACGGCAAACGACTCACAGAAAACAAAAATCCAATTTTTTTTCCTTCAAACAGTTGTCTAATTATCTGGGAGGGATACTTCTCAATTTTTCAATTGGTCTGGAGTTTTTTCAGTGCTCTGTTTTGAAAATATTTTGTTTCTTGATTTTCACGAGTAGAAATAAGTTGCACTACTCATTTGTTGTTGCTTTTTTCCCACGCCATTGAATTATTTGGATTTTTAATGTCAATATCCACTATTCTCGTGGGAAAGAAATCACAAAAAATGGTAAGTTTGTAATTGTAATAGCAAGGTATTCCACGGATTAAATAATTTTATTTCACTTAATTACTTCTTGTCATTTTTAGATACAACATTTCACCACAGTCTCGAAACAATTTGTGGTTAATGTTTCATAGTATGCGATGTATGAATATGTATTTGTAGGCCTGAAAAGTTAAAACGGCGGCGCGCCGCGGTGTCTGTTCTCTTAATCACCTGTTTCTGATTAAACCGTTCACCTCAGCATGAAAAGCTACACATCTGAAGTTAATTCGACTATTACAGAAAAACTTTTTCGTTTCACATTACTTCCTGAACTAAAATTACAAAATGCGCTAACATCGTAACTTTTTATGACATGTCAAAAACTGTTTCACATTTAATGTTTTTACAACAATACTATATGAAATAATTAATCTTTACATTCGCAGTTGGCATCCAGAATTTCTTGGTCATATTCTTGCGAAATTTTAAGTTTTAAATCAATATATACACGGTTAAAGGACAGTGTGATTGACGCGTTGGGTTTGTCGCGTCGCTCTTTGATTCGTTAAAAGCCCCCACTCGCGCCGTTGGCTTCTACAAGTCACCAGTCAAAACCTCTACGAAAAGCCTCGGGTTAACAGCTACTAGCCGGTTAATCAACTAGTGGCGTCGCGAAGCAGGGTTTAAAAGCGCACATATCCCTTCAGTCAATGGCGGATTTAACATTCAATATTCTCCCTGAAGACCTCAGTATGGAGGTCGAAACGTCGGCACCTTGACAGATGACGCGGCAACAATCCGGAACCCAAGATAGCATTAATATTCAGTTCTCCAAAGAAAAGAATTAAAAATGATAGTTACGTGATACATCCACGGAACACCAACAAATTTGTATTAATACAATACAATTTTTTTTCTTCACAAATACGTTATTACCAAATCTTTAATTCATTCGAAAAT
This sequence comes from Laupala kohalensis, assembly GCA_002313205.1. Taxonomy (NCBI): domain Eukaryota; kingdom Metazoa; phylum Arthropoda; class Insecta; order Orthoptera; family Trigonidiidae; genus Laupala; species Laupala kohalensis. The sequence continues at coordinate 490,236 of NNCF01126466.1, forward strand.
TCTTGTTCATAAATGGTAACTATTGAAATAACTCTAAATTCGAAATTAAATATTACAATGGTATTAATGAAACCACCGGCCCTAGACAAGAGCCTATAGATCCTGTGCATAAAATCCGCCTCTACCCGAAGGAAAAGCGGAGAAAAACCCTGATCTCGATGGGGTTACAGAATTAATGCACACAACCGTGCCAAGGTTGAGTTCAAATAAATCTAAACCGATATGAATGGTAAGAAACAATGTTAGCATACAGGAGAGAGAAAAAATTGAAATTTTATCAGTTATTTTGAAAGTACTGGTGATATAAAGTATTAGTTGAATTGATGTATTTAATATTTACAAGAAAGAAAAACATCATTTGATGGGAAATAAGAACTCATTTTAAACTTTTATTAAAATTAATTGATTGTTTTACATTTGCAGTGATGTTTTTAACCGCGGATTTGAAGAGATTCAATTTAATAATATCTTTTACATCTTTGGGAAGGGAATCATATGGAACGATTCCCGAATGGTATGACCCTTTTTGCAGGGATTAGTTGACACTCTAGGGCGATGAAGATTATCTCTATTGGTAATATTGTGTTCGTAAACAAGACAGTTTTGTGTGCGCACTTGAGTAATTTGATCTTAACAAACACAACATACATATGGGAGTGTTAAAATAATTCCTTAAATAAAAGTTTTCAAGAGTTTCGATGGTGAGATATACAAATTTTCCGAACAATCCTCCTTTCAATTCCGGAAGTTTTGATGCTCTAAGAGGGAAATTGTTCCAAAAAATAATGATGTACCGCAAATGGGAATGAACGTTTGCAAATTACTCGCGACGGGAAACATGTGGACTAACTACATAAACTAAGATTCGGAATGACTAACATAATTGTTTTTTGGAATTTTCAGAGTGATAATTCCATTTGAGGTTGTTTTGAATATTTAAGGTTTCTCATTCGGATAAACTTCCCTGGAAATTTCAGACAGGTTTTTTATGTCCTGCAATGTATTGTTAGTACTATTTTATATGTTAGTCATGTATCGTGTAATTGTTTTCTTAAAAAAATTCACTTAGAGGATTATCCCTTAATGGTCGATCTCATCCGTGGTTAAAAATTTTTCGATGTGTATGTAGGTAATGTTCATCGCATAATTTTATATACATGTTTTGTCTTTTTGTCGTTTTCGTACATTATTCTGATGTTACATCAATAAAATCCTGAAATGGTGTTGTCGACCTTCACTTGACATGTTTATAGTGTAACCTTATGAGAAAATGTCTCACACAAATAATATGAAGCGAATTGTAATTGGTTGCTGTTCGCGAGCCCGAGAAAGGAAACTCACCGTCACGATTTGCACACACTTGAGATGGTAGTCCTTGGTGCCTGCCACCAAAATCTATATCTCTGCATCTTCAACCATTACATCTCTTTGATTCTTTCCTTTCTATATTTGCACTGATTTCTGTGCCTTTACAGAACACGTAAAAGTTTCTTCTGCCGAAACCATGGTCTTTGTGTGAAAATATGCGGTACGACTTGTTCCTATATATACAAAAGCGAAATACCACTGATTGACTAATCACGAAATATCAGAAACTACAAAGCTTACAAATTTGAAATTTGGCATGTATGTGTAGACATACGCTAAGAAACGATTTTAAGCTAAAGGGTGAAATGGTTGGAATGTTTTATAGATGTACCGTACCATAACTCTGGAGCAATAAATAGATGGGCGACTATTTGGCAACAAGCTCTGTGAGAGTAAGACATCCCTGGCACCTAGGGAGGTGTTGGGAAGAAGGTAACATGCAATGGCATATCTTGACCGTAATCAAGGGGTGACTATATTTGATTAATATTATTATAAATATTATTGTAAATAATTTTATAAATATTATTGTAAATATTATTATAAATATTATTGCGATTTTGTATTTTAATATAGTACATCAATTTATCAAAGAGATAATTAACAACTCATTAAATAGTAACAAAATTTAGTAATTAAAATGGCAAATACATAATAAAGGATAAAGAAACATTTTATCAATTTCAATATTATCTGTTGACAGTTCAGGTCTAATTGGTCTATAGGAAAAAAGTAATAAAAAGTAATACAAATATTGATGTTGAATGCATCTTTTTTTAGGACGCAGAAGAGTAGCGTCGTACTCTCAATGCCCCTTATGACTACGATCATCCTCTATGAGAGAATTTGCTCCCTTGGAAAGGAATGAGAAGGGGATGAAATGAAAAAAATAAACGAAAATGATGGATATTGAGATCATAGCTTTCGGGACTGCTGAAATTAGTAATGACATTCCCAAAGACAGCAAAGTCCACAACCAACATGTATAAACCCCATAAAATCCTCTAACAAAAGGAAGTGGCATGAAAACATCAAACATGACAGGTACCAGTGACACACGCGTAGGTTACGGCGTCGCTGAATTGATAGTGAAATCCCGGTATCGTGCAAGTCTAATTCAGCCCTCATACAAGAAAGGCACCAATAGCACCTCGTGATGGGAGATGAAAATGTGAGTAGGTGTAAAAATAATGGAAAACTAATTTTGAAATATGAAAGAAACGAAAATTGCATCAAATTCATAGTTGTAGGGTTGATATGCTTAATTACACTACCAATGCAATTAATTTCAAGTTCAGATCGCATAGAGCACGGTGTAAATAAAATAACGGGGGTGAGAGGTGAGGATAAAATAACGAGAAAGGTCTATTATAGGGGTCGAGTTTCTTTTTCTTTTTTTGGCGGGGGAGTGAAAATGGGTATGTTTAAAAATAATTGAAAAGTAAATTTGAAATTTAAAGAACAAAAAATTCATAGGATTCCTAGTTTTAGGGTTGATGAGATGTTAAATCAAACTACCAATGCCGCTAAGTTCAAGTTCAGATCACATAGGACATGGTATCTTTAGAGCTAGNAGCTGGCGGTGGGAAGGGCGAGATTTAAAAATAACGTTAAAAGATCGATATTATGGTCGAGTCTATGGTTTTTGTGTATTCTAAGATGAATAATCGTATTTCCATAGACATATGTAACCATTCAGACCACATTAGACATCCCTAGAGGTGGGTGTTGGGAAGATCGTGACACGGAGAATTGTTGAGAATGTCTGCTAAGGAAGGATTTTTCGAAATTCCACCCGTATGGGAGTACATTGCGTTGAAAAGTCGAATAGAAGTCCCGTTTTTAAAGTTCAAGACATTGAAATAGGTATTTTGGTTAATGGTGTTATTTGCAGACCTGCATTATGAAATACCTGTTTTTAAATTTCTGCTTTTTCTTGTTGATTTTTTTTGTTTTGTTCTTGTATGTAATGTGTAATAATGAGTCGTGTAGTCATGATCTTTATATTACCACAGGACACTAACATTCAAACTTGTGATGGTTATTTTTCATTAGATGCAATTTCTGTACAATGTTGAAAATATTTCCGAGTAGTCTACGTCAACTATTCTGCATTGCTTTGAACAAACATGAAAAACTAAGGAAAGAACTTGGAGAAAAGAAAAAGGTCAAAATAAAGAAGGCCGAACCGTTGGCATGTTGTGAATAGGATTTTTTTCTAATGACTATAACGCAAAACCTTTCCAATTATTGTTAATAATGGGGAAAATGATCGAAAATCAGAATAATGATCGAAAATCATAATGATGAGAAAATGATCGAAAATCAGAATAATGGTAGAAAATATTCTCGTTGTAAATCGGTCATGTGAAAAATGGCGTCAAGTCCACGACGAACCTCCCTCTAGGGAAAGGGATGCCACGTAAAAATTATCGGAAATGATATCCGTGACGAGCCCAACGTTTTTGACCTCGCTGAGCCGACAGACATCGTGATATCGTTAACTCTAAATATTAGACCCATAGAGTTCCCATGATGAAAAGGAATTTTCCCCCAAAGTAAGGGCAGAGAGGGGATGAACGAAAATATAATAGAAAGGGGCTGATTGTTTTCAGAATGTCTGAGATGTATAACTATAATATCAATGTCGCTAATTTCAAGTTCAGTTTTCATTGGGGCACGGTATCCTTGTACCTGGAGGTGGGAAAGGCAAGATGTAAAAATAGCGTGAAACGACTATAGATGAATAATCATACTCCTGATGTCGCTATGTAAGTCGAGAAGAGCGAGACACGAAAAATGTTCGAAAAATGGACGATATCGTATCGAATTCCTGGCATTGAGAGTTGCTGTAATGAATACACTCTTCCAATTACTGCAGAGCTGAGCCTCAACCATTGGGGTAAACAACCCAAGAACCCCTATGGGTGGAGTGGGAAGGGAGTTTTATAGAAAAGTATTTTGTCGGAAAATAAATTGCTACAAAATAAATTATCTTTAAGTATTGATGAGACAGTTTTTATTACATTCTGAAATTATTGCGAAAGAGTTCCTATGAATTTTGAAATAGTAGTAAGATAAGAAAAAGTTGTGGCGAACATGCGAAATTAATTGAATACGATTTAAAATGGAAGAAACCTTTCGTCTTCCTTATTAAAAAATATAGTTCTTGATTTTTGTCTTCTACAAACTAGCCAAATTTATGCGAACGGAAACTTAGAAAATGATATACTACGCTTTGTTTCACAGCATTATTAGTTATGGAATTATAGCCTGGGTTGGTGCATATACTAATGTATATGCTCTTGCAAAACATACTAATATACTCTTGCAAAACATACAGAAAGATTGTTGAAAATTATATATATTTTTTTTTGTGGGGCTTTAGGGCTCGTCAACAGCGAGGTCATTAGAGCCCTTAAAACTTGTACAGGTAGGGAAAATGCAGTTACGCACTAGGGAGAGCCAACATGACTCTCCCCGCGTGTGGGACTCGCCGAAAGACTCAGCCATACCCACTAAAAACCC